>ML789056.1:140940-155431 GCA_009831015.1 Picea engelmannii | reverse complement strand
GGTATGAAAAAGGACGTTCGCACTTTTGTGGTAGAATGTGATGTGTGTCAATGCAACAAGGGTGAAATAATCAAATCTCCTGGGTCACTCCAACTGCTTCTAATTCCACCCACTATTTGGAGGGAAATATCTATGTATTTTATTTTGGGATTACCTAAATTAGGAAATAACTCATTCATCTTGGTGGTCTTTGATTGTCTTTCCAAGAATGCTAATTTTTGTGCTCTTCAACACCCATTTACTGCATCCACTATGACTCAAATTTTCATGGATCATGTATTCAAGCTTCATGGCATGCCTCATTCTATTTTTTCTGATCGAGATCCCACTTTCACCAACAATTTTTGGCAAGAACTGTTCAAGATATAGGGCACCCAATTGCATCTTAGCACCTCCTATCATCCCTAGACTAATGGTCAAACTAAAGTTGTCAACAAATGTTTGGAGACTTATTTGAGGTGTTTTTCCTCTGAGAGGAAAAATCAATGGACTCAATGGTTACCATTAGTTGAATGGTGGTACAACACTTATTACCATACAACTAATCGCATGACTCATTTTGAAGCAGTATATGGACAAAATCCATCTTGTATTCTCTCCTACATGCCAGGTGTCTTGAAGGTCCAAGCGGTTTACCAAACACTTACAGTTCAAGAGGATATTATATGTACCCTCAAAGAGAATTTGGTCATGGATCAGAATCGCATGAAGAATCAAGTCAATCAAGGTCGCTCCGAATGTCAATTTGTTGAAGGAGACTAGGTATTTATTTGACTGCAATTTGATAAGAAAAATTCACTCAAGGCTGAACATTGTTAGAAACTAGCACCCAAATTTTATGGTCCTTACACAGTTCTCAAGAATGTGGGATAGGTGTCCTATCAGTTAGTTTTTCCCAATCCTTGTAAGCTCCATCCTATTTTTTATGTCTTCAGCCTAAATAAGGTGATTGTAACTAAGTGCCAAACTCAAACCAGTCTTCCCGAGTTGGATGAAGAAGGATCCATCTAGTTTCAACCACACGCAGTTTTGGACCAGCGTCAACATTGTGTTAGTACAGTGGAAAGATACAACTCCAACAAATGCCACTTGGGATCCATCTAACAATCTACAGTAATTTCCTCATCTCAGGCCTTGAGGACAACGTTGATTTTAAGGGGGAGGGCATGTTAGGGACCTAACCTACCTAACCCCTCAAGTGGGTATAATAATATATTTCCATGTAATAAAGGTCAATATTAATAAGGCCTAGCAATAAGGAGGAATAATTCAAATGTAAGAATACCTAATAGAAGCTTCTACTTCTAGAAGGATCTTCCTCTAGATTTTTCTTTTGGATATATAGATTTAGTATAAATAGGAGTAAAGGGTATAAGAAATTTTGTATTGAAGAATTATTGTAATAGAGCTCTTCTCTACTGGAGGTTTCCCTCTCGAAGAGGAAAGTGAACCTTGTTTCCTATCAATAAAGGTATAATTTTGGTGTTGTGGTTCCATATAATTTGTTGTTATGTTGTTATCTTTGCAGTATTTTCATATTATGTTGCTATCTCGATGTTATTTTCTGCATTGTTTGTCTTCTCTGTTAATATAATATCCATGGTGCCTTACATAATAGTGGTAGGTAGTTGCAACTAATCTAACTACCTTTGTCAATCAACTTATCCCATGGATCAATTGACTCAATTGGCTTAGTTAGCTCCTTTTTGCAGTCGACTAACATATCACATTTTGTCAACTATTGGGCTTAGTCGACCAGTTGACTAGGCCCTCCAATGATATGCAATCAAATATTGTTTTTTTTGTGTATGTATTACTTAACTCCCCAATTTGACTTGGGAAGATAAAATACATTATGACCTATTTGTATTTTCTTTCTTATAATCTATGGAACACTATTGGAACAATGGGACTTTAGTATATGGACATGTGGACCTACATATATGTGAATGTTATGAATAGTTATTATTTATGTGATTAAGGATGGATGTTGTGTGATATACTTCTATCACATGTAGGATTTTAATCACAAGCCAAGATCTACTTGTGAGAAAAAAAATTACGCTAGCAAAGTTGCAAGAAAAAGAGAGAAGAGAGAATGTAATAACACAAAAAATAAAATATTGTCGAAAAACCAATTCAAATTTCACTTGTTTATTAGTGCTTGACATGAGTATAATATATAGATTGTCTGAGGATAAATGTGCATAAGGTTGGGGTTCTTTTTGCATGAACTAATTTGATTTAGTAAATTCTTAACTAATCAATACCATGAGTCACTAAGTGGTAAATAATAAAGTTTGGCTCCATCAATATTAAAGAAAATGTTCACTTCCTAAGGTGCTTGGTTATCCACATGCAATGTGCATAGTCTCCAAGTCAATGTATATGTTTAGAACTACTAAAAATAGGAAACCCCCTAAATTTTAGGACTAACTAAAAATAGACATGGATGTCCCTTGAAAAGTGGAATGCTATGCATGTACTCCAACAACCCCACCCCCCTAAATCAAAACATGGGAGTAGACATGATGTATGAGTCCCAACAAATTTCAGCCATGTTAGGTACTCATGTATAAAAAAATTATGCAAAACATAATATGACAAAGGTGAGGTAAAGAGAGAAAACCCAATGAGAAGAAAACACCCCCTCAAAATATAATGCATATTATGTCTACTATGCAGTTGCTATGAAGAAGGATGGCGTTGTAGATAAAAAAATTATCATGTATCTATCCTCATATCTATCATGTCCCATCATGTGATAATCCCTTGGTTGTTGGTTAAGAATTGTACATTGTTACAATAACAATGAGTTCTCGTGGAGTACCAAAAAAATGATAACTAGATCTCTATGACTTGGTAGTTTCTCCCACTAGCTCACTAGTAGCCTATAAAGTATGATGTTCCCTCCCTATTTTTCAAATTGGATATGCAATAGGATATTGATGGTATTATAAATATGATTCTGAAATATGATCAGAAATTTGATCCAAATAATGTGTAAAATAATCTTGAAGATCTTCCTTATGAAGAGGAGGAAAAGGTGAAATTGGTTCCTCTTAGAGTGCATGTAATGGGATCGAACTTGTCATCTAATTTTTCTCTACTTTATTCATTTTCATATTTTATATGAGTAATATAATCATATTTAGGAACAAAATGATAAAAGGTATACAACATGGAATTATGATCCACCTCCCCAACTACAACTCTAGAACCATCTTCTATATCTAAAATTTTCATTAAATCTAGAGTGAACTCAACTCGCTTGCATATTCCTAAGTGAATAGTATGTTATATAGTGAGGTGATTCATGTAAATATTTGGAACATGTAACACATTCTGAAAGCTTCCATAATCAAGATTCACACTCCCTTCTTCGCACACTGTCATAGGTGTTTTGTCTACCATCAACATAGCAGGTCTAGTGCAAGGTACCAAGGAAGAAAAATAATGCTTTGATGTAGACATATGGTTAGAGGCACCTGCGTCTAATATCCATCTATCGTACGATGAATAAATAGAATTCAAAACATGACCCTTGCCTTCATCCTTTGGTGGATTTTCTTCAGACTTCTTCTTGACATTTTCTAGTATGCAATCTGCAAGGTTTTGTTGCTAAAGTAATTTCTCCATGAGATAAAATATCTTCACCATACAAGAAATATCAGGATGAAACCCTTTATTACAACAACTTCACTTTTTTCTCTCCTTTTTATAATTTCCTCCCTTTGGATTCAATGTCTTCTTAGAGGATTCAATGCTTTCTTCATCTATGTGATCAAGATCCCTTGATTTCTACTTGTTCTTCTTGCTATCATCCTACACTACAAGATCATGGGACTTGGATCTTCTAAGAGACCCCATATAAATGAGCTTATTATTCTCATGAATGAGTGATTCTATGAAGTCATCCATAGAGGGAATCTTCCAATATTTTCCCATAGAAATCCTTATAGTGGAAAGAAGAAATTAAGACAAAATACTCGGGCCCTAGCTTTGAAACAATTGAGAGGATAAGTTGCTCCTCTTTTCTATCTATTCCATAGGCTTTATCCTATTGAAGAAAAGTATTGAACTTGGAAAAGTAGTACTATACGGTCTTGAAGTTTCTTGGGCTAAAATATTTGATATTGTTCTCCAATATATGTCCTCCTAGTTAATCATGCTTGCCAAATAATCCATCCAACTTAGTCCATACTTTGTTGGGAGTTGAAAAAGCTTCAACATGAAAGAGAAAGTATAGAGAAATGGACAAGAATAAAATGTCATAGGCCTCATCCATTCTATTCAAGTACTTTTTCTTTTCTACACTAAATTGAGTTCAACTTCTGCCCCCATAGTGACCTCGTAAATCCCCTTACTCCTTAGTAGAAGTATGATCTTGGGTTTCCATTAAAATTAATTGAATGGGGTAAGAATCATTAATGTATATGGTTGTTCCATTCTCTTTGGGATGTTAAATATTTGAAAAACTTACCATATAATTTTAATTTTCCTCACGATCCATTATAGTGCTATGATACCATGTAGGATTTTAAGCACAAGACAAGATCTAGTTGCAAGAAAAAAAATACACCAGTAAAATTGCAAGAAAAAGAGAGAAGAGAGAATCAAATAACACTGAAAAGATAATATTGTCAAAAAATTAATTTGAATTTCACTTGTTTATTAATTCTTGAGATGAGTAAAATATACAAACTCTCCAAGGAGAAATGTGCATAAGGTTGGGGTTCTTTGCGCGTGCACTATTTTGATCTACTCAATTCTTAACTAATCAATACCATGAGTCACTATGTGGTAAATAATAAAGTTTGACTCCATAAATACCCAGCCAGTGAGGTCCTTCTCGACCCTCCTCTCATTTTGAGAAAGAAGAGATGTCCCCCATGTTCCCAACAGAAAATATCGAGCCAAGTTGCCACCAAATGGGATGGGAGATATTAAGCCAAGTTCTTACCATACGAGCATATCGATTAAGACATGTTACCAACAAACGATATTGATTGAGTTCGACGGATTGGATTGAGAACCAAAGGAAATGTGCACTTCCTAAGGGGCTTGGTTATCCATATCCAATTCACATTAGTTTCCTTGTCAATCCCATGTATATAGAATTGCTAAAAATAGGCAATCCCCTAAATTTTAGGAATGTATAAAAATAGACATGGATGTCCCTTGAAAAATGGAATGTTGTGCATGTACTCCAATAACACGAAATTTTTAAATGAAATATTTGGGTACATGGATACCAGTTTGACTGATATGTTTTAATGAATCAATAAGTACCAGGCACATGATGAATAACTAGATGGTTTACATTGTTCATCGATGAGTAGCATGGAAATCACATATAAATAGTTTTATGGTTATGCATGATCTTGTGTTGTATACTAACCTACGGGTTGGATGGGATAAGCTATAGCTAGATAAGTGTGATACTAAAGTGAGTGATGTTGTGGATATCGAATGATAAATGGTATGCTAGAAATAATTATTTTGTTATTTATGTTGTGTATGTGTTATATTCTTTGGATGTGGAGGGGGGGAGTTCTTTGGATTTTGATGAAGGGAATCACTCGGAGACAATAGGGTTTAGGCTTGGCCCCCCTGCTTAGGAATATCCTTTGGTGAAGGGAATCACTCGGAGACAATAGGGTTCAGCGAAATGCCCAAAATTTATTTTTGGGTGGTTTCACTATTTTTAGTGATTTTCTAATTTAATCCAAGATTAAGGGATTGTGGTTGTAATCTAATCTGGGTTAATGGATTAGGGTATTGAAAAATGTGAAATACCTAAAATATTGTATATATTGTATCATGAATGGTGAAATTAATAAAATCAATAATTGAGAGGTGAGACACCATGGAAGGATGGTTTTCTCCTGGTTAAAGGTTTCCAGTGTAAATCTAGGTGTAATATGTGTATGAACCATTATGTAGCACTTCTCCATGGGATTCTATGAAATAAAATTATGCTAACTAATACATACATGCATTAAAAACATTGATGTAAAAAAAATTTACTCTTTAAATGGAATAACAATGGAATAGTAGAAACATAACAAATATGTACAAAGTAAAATACCTCATCCCTAGTCTGTTGAAGTTGATCAATTACAATACAGTCCTGTTAGTAGTAGAAAGATTCTTCCAAACATTATTTTCCCTCTTTCGGAGAGGGAAACAATGGAATCCTCCCAGCCAACTAGGAGCCTAGATGGCATCCTATCTCCAATAAACCTTTTGGTTTCTTGTCCCTTCATTCTCGTGACTCCAAGAACAAAAAAACACATATGCTCTAAGAAGACTATCAAAATAATTATATCTTCCAAGAATTTTCCAACCTCTCAACCTCTTCCTATTTATCAAGTTTCCATACCCACTTCCCCAAGTATCCTCAACCACAGTCATTATTAGCCATCAATCCCCCTTATCTATATTTTTGGGAAAAAATAAAATAAAACTAAAATATAAATGACTTACATAAAACAACAATAAATAAAATGGAAAGTCTTTCTTCTCATGCTAGATTATGAATGAAACTTGACAATTTTCCCCAAAATGCACATGACAACCCACCATACTCATTTAATTCATCATACAAACCATCAATCAAAGTCAAGAAACTATTTAATGCTACTAGATATTTTTCTATGCAATATAATTTGCATAGTCAGTAAACCATTTAATTAAATAGTTAATAATCTAGTTAAATAATTAATACATTTATTAATTCTACTAATGCACATGTGAAGGGTATGTGTGTGTAGCTAACGAACACATATCTTATACATGTACTAATGATAAACAACCACTACCTCTAGTGCATAGTTGATGTATGATCACACCAAGGCATGCAAGAAAACATATCAAGTAAATGCATCATTTAATCATCTTAATGAAAAAAAATAGAATAATTCATCAATAACTGATTACCACACATAAAATATCAAAAGGGAATCAAAAGAGGGTATTAAACATGGTATGGACCAAGTGAGTAAACAACAGTGGAAAATCTAATCCCTAATCAGTATTCTCAACTAACATCGAAACATCCTTCCTTCCTAACCTACTTCCATCTTCCATACTATCATTTTCTTTGCTAGACTAAATTGGAGCATCAACTATATTGACCTAAATCCAGATAGAACCCATAATAGGAAGTGTCATACATCTCAACCAAGATTCCCCAACAGGAAATTAGCAGTTGCCATCACACGTCTAGGGGAGCGTGACTTCACACAACCCTCCCACGACTCTAGGTTTCAGAGGATAAATGGTGGGAAATACCTCCACCCCCTCCTCATAAAACTAGGGTCAACACCCTACATCAATCCATACTATGCAACTATTGTTCTTAGAGTCACATCATCAAACAACCACTCTGGGCAAGTTGTGTGTCCTGTCAAAACCACACTTACCACATGTATCATAGAAATATGTGAAATCATAAATTAAATCATAAATACAACTCATAGAATATGCTATCTTTTTTTATGTCTACGATATCCAAGTTACCTTAGCACTACAGTCATTTGGCTATAAGATAACTCATCAACCTATAGGTTAGTTCACCAATGACTCAGATCCATGCATATACATCATAATTTCATATAAGAATCCATCTTTGTATTGACGTTGAATTAAGAAATGTATCCTTATTTTTAGCATGCATTGTGTCTGTTATGCATTCACATCATAACTTTGAATGGGTATCCACATACCTAAATTCCACATTTTAATTTGCATGTTTAAACAAATCAAAGAGATATCATCATCATGAACATATAACAATGAAAATAATATCATGCAACACATAATTAGGTCCAGATGTACATATTTCAAATATCTATCCCAATCTAACAGAGCCTAAACAAATGTTAATAATTGAATTTAAACAAAAATGTTCTAACTACCTAAGTCCAAGATATGGGGCATTACACATTGGTTAATTTATATGTTTCTTAAGAATATATATGCAGTGTTTTACTTCACAAGTTTAAAACTTACAAATTAGTCATTTTTTCAATGCATTGCTATGATATTTGGGCAGGTGCAGGGTTTACAGGAAGCATGGTTTCCCTTGAGCTAGATATTTTATGATAAATATATAAGAAAAACAATAGTGCCACAATATGGTAAATGATAATTGTTGACCCTAGTTATATTGGGAGGGGTGGAGGTATTTCCCACCATTTATCCTATGAAACTTAGAGTCATGGGAGAGCTATGTTAAGTGATACTCCCATAGACGTGTGATGGTGACTGCCAATTTACTACTAGGGAAGCTTGGTCAAGGTAATTGACACTTCCTCTTATGAATTCTATTTGAAGTTAGGTAAATACAGTTTATTCTCTAGTTTAATATAGAAAATGAAATGATAGGATGAGGAACATGTAAGTAGGTTAGGGAGGAAGGTTGATTTGATCTAGTTGAGAATGTTGTTGGGAAATCATAAATGAAAACATAGTACCTGACCTAGTCCCTTTTGGGTATTAAATGATTTCTTAGTTCAATTATGATGATTTGTTGTAATGCTCAATTAGCTCCTTTATCTTCGTGCCTAACAAATAAAGGGAGTGGACATATGGAATATGCCAATGCGGTCGAGGGCTGGATGGAATGGGCCACATGCAATTACAAAAGAGGTATGGTCATATAGCAATGGTCGTATGGTATGAGAGCGTCGGGGTTGGGGATAGGCCCTAGCCCTTTAGTCCACCAACCAAACTTCATTACACTTTAAATATTATATTTGAAATATATATATATATTAAGTAACAAAGTGGGCAAGCTGGTAGCCCAACCCTACCAATTCTCACCACCCGAACCAGAGGTCATGGGTTCGACTCCCCGAGAATCAAATAATCTTTTTTCCAAAACAAACCGACCAATGGAGGGGTTCCACGTGGTAGGCTAGGACTGGGCCACATGGCACCATGCTATTCGCCAATAATATGCTTTGTCTCAAACTTAGATTCATCCACCTAAACCTACCCAGTCAGCACCACTGTACCTTCCACATCACTGTAAGGTCATACGTCCTATACATTCAACTGCCATGTCAGCACTGTATGGGTTGTATAGTCATCAAATTTTGCATGTTTGATAAAATGAATAGACCATGATATCTTGCGTACACTATGTCTATTTGAGCCCATTCAAATTGTGTTGGGTTTGTATCGACGAGGCCTTCTGGGAAATTTTATTTTTAGGCCTTATTGGACCCATTTTGGCTCCTATATCCATTCTAGATCACCCCCTTATGGAAAAATCCCTCATGGGAAGACGCTCTTGGATAAAGTTCTCAAAGTGGTCCCTTTATGGTGAAATCCTTCACAAGAAGATGATTTGAAAAGTCCAAATGGTTAATTGGTTGAGTAACCCCAGTAGTGTGGTTAGGGAACCCAATTTTTATTGATGAATAATGTAATTAAGATCAATGAATTTGCAAGTGATATTGTTCTATATGGGTAGTACATTTCATTCTTTTTTTGGTGATATGTGGTATGTCACGTGGATCCTTAAGGTTAGGGAGATATGGCCTTGTGAAGTTGGAGAACCCTCATGAGTTATCTAGAAGCCCCTAGAAGGTCAAATAAGTCAAGAAGGTCAAATAAGTCAAATTATTCTAGAAGCTCCTAGAAGACGTTGACTAGTCAAAGTGGATGAAACTAGGAGTTAATCATGGGTTAAGTTGGTGCAAAAATAAATATTTAAAAATAAATTAGTAGAAACTAGAAGTGGTGAACTTTCTAATTGTGGATAAAGTGGTTGTAAGTGGACAAAGTGGTTAGAAGTGGATTAGCCTTAAAAGAAGGAATTTGGTTAGAAGATAACCCCTTGAGGAAGCTACTTGGAGAGTATAAATAAGAGAGCAAGGTTCTATTATGTGGATGATCTTTGAGAATATTGAATATCTATTTTCTTGTGAAAGAATGATTTCATGTACTCATTGATGCATCTGAAGATACGCAAGTCTGAAGTAACAAAGGAGGGTTGATGGAAAAATTTTGGAGCTTGAGAAAAACCCTAGTTTCTGAAGTGTATGTGGGATGTAGTGGATTAGGTCGCATACGTAAGCAAGCTATAGTGGAGGAATGTGCATGTATATGAAGAATAA
This sequence comes from Picea engelmannii, assembly GCA_009831015.1. Taxonomy (NCBI): domain Eukaryota; kingdom Viridiplantae; phylum Streptophyta; class Pinopsida; order Pinales; family Pinaceae; genus Picea; species Picea engelmannii. The sequence continues at coordinate 145,301 of ML789056.1, read as the reverse complement.
CTGTAGAGAAGGTCACGTATAGGTGAAAAATTCATGAAGACTTTAGTTGATGTTGGTACCAAGTCCCTGAAGTTTGAAGCAAGTTTTAGATCAATATTCTACAGGTTCAGATCATCTACAAAAATTTTGGTATGGTTGCAAGGTTCTTTTTAATGATCACTTATTCTTGTGGTAAGGTGAATGCTCAAATCATTCTTGGTATGGTTGTTGTGAGATATGGATATGGTATATGTTGGTTGGTCAATTGAGTGAACATCACTCTCATGTATGGTATAGTTCTGACATGGTTCTTATAGCTCACACCTTTGAGGTACTTGTACTTGGTTGAGGGATATGTGTGATGATGAATGCATGGAAAAGGTTGGTTGCAGTGATAGGTTGGATGCAGTGACAGGATGTTGGTGGATGTGACAGAGGAAAGAAATTTTAAGAGTTACAAAATAATGGATGCCCCAGTTTTCTGAAGGTGTAAGAAGGAAGACAATGGAGAAGGTTGTGTATATATGTGTGTTTCAATATAGAAAGGTCTTGTACATATGCATGTTGCAGTATAGACAAGTCACATACCTGTTGACAGATTATTTTCTGTCTACAAGTTGGGTCTTGTACTTGAGGGTTGGATTCCTCACATCTCAGTTGGCATTGAGATATATGCAAGTTGGGTCTTGTATTGAGATTTGATGCTCTCTTGGATTTAGTGCTATTTTTAGTTGGTACTGATAAACCCCAAATATCTTAGTCTCATATAATAGAAAAATATTTCACACATATATCTTATGCTCATTGTGTTCATTGTGATGGTGTCTCTTTATAGTTTATGTATGTTGTTGATATATGTTTACATAGTTGTGAATGGAAGTAATGAATAATCATGGTTGAAGTGATTGCTAACTAAGTTTTGAAAGAGTTCTAATAATATCCGTACACTGATTCACCCCCCCTCTCAGTGTGGTTGGTGTGTCCAACAAATGAACTCCTCGAATAGCTTTCTACAATAATCAAAATATTACAAATTGGTGTTCAAGTTTGAATAAAATGGTGGCATACAACACAACATAAAACTATTGATACTTAAACGATAAAAGGAATGTGCGAATCCAAATGGACTAGGATGGGGATCACGTGGACCTTATATAGGAGAGGTAACCTAAAATAAAAAAAGAAATGCAATTATGGATCAAAAGTATAAGTAAAACATAAACCTATGAATTTGGATGATCAAAGATTGGGATGAAAGAAGGGAAATGCTTTGAAAATTAATGTACTCCCAAAACTGAAAGTGGAATCATGGATGGAACTCTCTCTATTTTGAGTCTTTGTTGATCCTTCATATATATAACTGAAATTTGATTATTTTCAGTTCAACTAATTCTTGGATCAGTTATCTATTTCAATCACTCTTCAATATACTCTTTTAATGGAAGAATTGTTATTCTTTGCTTCACCTGAAGCAAAAATATCTCATCTTCTTTTACAATCTTCTCTTCATTTCATTCTTGGAACTTCTTTATGGTTAAGGTTTTTAACCCTTTGTACAATGAAATATTAGGTCCCTTGGTACATGTGGACTGAGATATTTGTTTCCCTAACTGGGACCCACTTTAGAAGTTTCATAAATTTCTTTTAATAAACCATTTTCCAAAAAATAATTTGTTTCCAAGAAATAAATAGTCACAACCATATTTAATTTTGGGGGAAAAATAAATATCATTCCATCCTTGGAAACTATTTCTATGTTTTTCTTCATGTCTCTAGCTCTCCAACGAGCTCTCGTTTTCTCAATTTGGACATCAGGAACTCAAGTTATGGCCTCTAGAAGATAGGAACTCAACAACCATTGATTTATTCTGCATGTGAATCCTTGGCCCTTTATTTGAAAATATGCCTTATTTATCTAACATGAATTTTGGGAGGGTGCCCATAAAACATTTATAAATAAACGACCTACATAGTGTTTGTGTGTGAAGTAGAGAGAGCCATGGAACCATTCATATCTTGTGCACAATGTAAATTTTGGTTTCCACCTCACTACCCAGTCATCATGCCAAGTCACTACCCAGTAATATGTGTCCAACTCATACCATCCAAGTGTCACCCAGGGATAGGTCCACTTCATTTCCATGTTTTCATATGTGATAGATCCACTTCACTACCACATGTCCACATGTGCCAAAAAAAGGGAGAGGGATAAAACTTAGAAAAATAAATGAGAATAATTAAGCGTTTCGATTGTGTAGAGAAATAGGACGATGCAAAGAAAAAAAAATGATCAATTCTCTGCATAAAAATGTAGGAAAATAAACTAAATGTAGGAGAAATATAGTAAAAACAGAAAATACACTAAGTGTTGGGGAGTAGTAAAAATGACTTACTATTTGGGAAGTATAGTTGTGCAAAGGAATGAGTTGTGTGGAGAAAAGGTTGTGTGGAGCACAGACAAAAAACTTGAAGTAAAGAATCTATGCACTATGTAAGGATCTCTGCACAATGTAAGGAATCTATGCATAGTGTAATTCATAAAAAAATGTACAAAGTAAAAAATGACTAAGTGTGAAAATTGAAATGAGGAGTGTGGAAGACAAGTCAATGCGGAAAATGGAAAATGAATAAGTATAGAAAGTATGGAAATGGAAATGGCAATCGACCAAGTGTGGAAATTTAAGGTGAAACCATGAAAATGAATAAGTATGGGATAGAAGTTTAGAGAGGATTGTTGGAAGATTGGTTGTTGTCATTGATGTCAACCCTAGTCATGGGTTTTGGACCACAAGATTGATAAAGGTATTTGGACATGAAGGACAATGCACATGCATATACAACACCCATGAATGGATAGTATACATCATTTTTTTTCTGGTGGTATGTGGCACATCACATGGATCCTCATGGCTGAGGAGAAATGAATTTTTGAAGATGACAAAGTGAATTGAAGAAGGAAGTACATGTAGGCCTTGAAAATAATTAAAGAAAAGAATTACAAAATAAGAAAGTGTCAGGTCAGCCCTAATGTTATAAGGAAGTGACATAAATGGTATAAATAAACATCATTATACATTCATTTTATACAAGTCAAATTTTAGAGGTAATAAGAAGATAAGAAGGCTGGATTTCAAGGGAGGATGAAGTCTTTTGGTGATGTGTTCTAAGGTATGTTATTTTCAAGTCATCTTACCATTTTTCCTATAACTTGTTTTCTACAATGATTCAGATGGTGAAATCGCTATGGTATTGAGAATACATATCAAGGTACCTCTGGAAAAAAATTCATCTCTTGATTCGCTATAATTATGGAGATACACTCTGTGGAATATAGTGTTTGTGACCAGTCCTGAAGCTACTCAATAAACAGGTGTTCCGGGTAAAACAGACATAACTTCTTCATACAGAATCCAAATGAAGTGGGACCACTTCCATTGGAAATATTAAATACCATAGTTTTTTTTGTGCAAGTTTCAGAATCAGATGTTAAATATTCAGCGCAGGGCATGCTATACAAGTTGGGTCTTCTGAACAGACCAGAATTGAATAAAGTCTACCATTCTTTCTATAACCTCTTTTTGGGGAGGATTCAAGGAGTGAAAATTGGAGGAGTTTTAGAGAATACATTGAGTAATATTGTCTATAGGATCAGAGTACTCCAAGAATTGAAGAATTGCAGAAATTGAAGAAGTCTCAGGAAGCATTATCAAGTTCTATGTGATGATTGGTTGATGATGATGATTTAATGTAAAGTTTTATTATCTCTCATATATTCTTGGGTAGAAGGAAGGGGAAAGGATGGAGAGTTCAAATCTCTCTTGATATTGGAGGATTGTATCTTCCTCTTGTAGGTTTATCCCTCCCTTTACATTTGGAAGCTGTAGCTACCTTTGGAATTCATTACTTCCCTTGAACAATAAATATTGATTGTTTCTCATATATTGTGCATGGTGTATTGTGGTGTATTGGTGTAACTCTTATACTATTGTTCATTTCTCATTGGATATATTTGAATGGCTTAAGTATAAGTTGAATAAGTTTTTAAATTATACTTGATACTGATTCAACCCCCTCTCAGTATCAACAATTGGTATCAGAGCGGGTTACCTTTAGTACAGTTTAACCACTGGAAGGAATATCCTATGCAGAAATGGAAGACAACATTCTGAATGGGATTCCACCATTTGATTGAAGAAATTTTGAATACTTGAAAAATAGAATGGAAACTTACTTGAAAGTTCTTGGGGAAGATGTTTGGTTCTCAGTTGCTTCAGGATATAATGCTTTGAAGAAACCAAAGACTGCAGCTCAGAAGGAAGCAAAAAGGAACAACAAACTGGCAATAGATACCATCCTGGATGGATTGACAGATTCAGTGAAAT
>ML789056.1:119255-134404 GCA_009831015.1 Picea engelmannii | reverse complement strand
TCTCTCTCTCTCTTCAGATATAAGCTACCATCATTCTAGCCAGTTTGTGTTCTACAATATTTTGTTATTTTATTCATTAATAGAAGTTGGGTTTTTGTTGTATTATTATGCTATATGTTTTATTTATGTGTGTGTTTCATTTTTTGCCCTATAAAATCCATATCATTGGTATTAGAGAAGTATGCTCTTTGTTGTTTCTATGTGCTTGTCCCTGACAAGGTCAAGGTATAGAGAGTTGGGTCTTGAGCTAGTTTCAATAGGAAGCGACAACTCTTCCCAGCCCAAGAGACCTCCCATGGCAGGGAAAGGAGAGATGATGGACAAGGATATCATATCAATATGTTTCTCGAGGAATCCCTCATGCAACATAGGAATGAGATGATGGACAGCTTCACCTATATCCTTCAATGACCGTTGACGGCAGGTGGGGCACCTTCAACAACAAGCCAATTCGAAGGTGTGACACCCTTCAAGGTACAAGATAAATTTGATATCCCTTTATTCAAAGGCTAGATATATGTATATGCTTTGGAGAAATGGTTAAATATTTTATATAGTTATTACTCTATTCAAAAAAATTATGGAATTGAAAAGGTCACCTTCGCACTGCTTAAATCCCTTCCTCGTGTCAAATATTGGTGGGAAGGTTACTAGGAGAGACATAATGAAGACAATTTTGTAACATTTAGAATAGGACCTAATTGGGTAGCCTTTGTTTATTCCCTCGAGGAGGAATTATACCCTTTTTGAAACTATGATGATCAGTACATGAGATGGATGACTATATGTCAGGAGAGATATCAGGTAGTGTTGGAGTACACCAACATCTTACATACCTTATGCTCAAATATGGGTATCATAGACTCTAAGTGGAACCTTGTTTTGAAATAATACGATGGCCTACATAGGTACATCTAAGCATAGATGTATTTCTTGGACATATCCTCACTAGGAGTCACTTATCAATATGTTGTCAAATTCGAGCATAATTTTAAGCAGTAAAATAAGCTAGATTTTGGGTCTGCAAATTTGCCACAAAATAAGTATGGTAAAGGTAGAACTAACTCACAGAATAAGGGATAGAGTAGGGAGATTCAACATAGAGACAACTATTCCAAGCCATAGGAAAATAAGGGTAATGATAAGTCGAATAAGGACACTAAAAAGTGGTGTGAGTTTTGTTAGCTCTCTATAAACTTCATTTGGTTGAGAAATGAATGATAGAGGCAACCTACAAACCAACTTTGATGCCCAAAACTATCCTCTCGGACCTGGAGAGGGCTCTCTCGGGAGACACTGTCTCAATACAGGATATGGCTTTAAGTTGTTGGATAGATTTAATGCCTTTGAATAATAAGTTCTAGTTCCATTGGTAAAAGAGAGTAAAACCTAGGGATATGGAGTTGATTTAAGAAAACGATAGAAACAAATAAATCGGTGACTGAACTTGAGAGGATAAAGGCTAAGCAAGAAACAATGTTTAGTTTAAAATCATCGTGTGTGGAAAAAGGGAAAAAACACATGAAGCAACTCGGAGCACAATTGAGCATGAATTCGGAGTTCACTTAGAGGAATGATGGTTTGTCTAAATGACATGAATCCCAAGGCGTTGCGCAGCGAATCCCAGGTTCGAAAATACGTTCCTATTTAGACATAAATAGATATAAACAAATAATACAGGAAGTACATACACAAAGAAAGGAAACAATACATCCAACTACTACAATTAGAATCTTTTCATCAAAGCTTCAGGACTTTTGCATTAAATTTCGATCAAGCTCAAACTACATTCAATAGTCACTGTCTACACTAGTTTTTCCAACCAACTTGACTTACATTGAAAAGACAAAATATATAGGCGAGGGAACCACTTGGGCTACCCTGCTCTCTAGATATTGTCCCTAGAACTTAGGAAGATGATTGTTCTACGTTAAATGAATTTTCGCATGACACCTTTCCAAAGATAGAAACCAACTGCATTCGGTCTCATCGTAACTACTTGTCTTTTCCACGAAGATTCAGATATCAGCAAGGTCTCGTCATGGGGAGACTGATGTGTCGATGTATTCCTTTGACAATATATCTGACCGATCAAGTGCTCTATCAGACTCCCTCCATTCACTGTAACGGCCTTGATTTTTGTGGTGCACTCATTTGTTGGGTGTTTACATGGCGAGTGACTGTTAATTGTCGTAGTTGTTACCAAAATGAAAAAACTACCTAAGCATGGTGCCTCCTTCAAAATTTTGAGATCCACACCACGTTTGAGGATATGAGGATGAACTTAGTTAATCATGTTTCTTTTAAGCATTGGAAAGAGTTGCACGTACTTCCTCTTCCACCGCTTCACATTCCCTGAGATGCGTCACCTTCCTTTCTTTTGATCTCCTCTGTGTTTCACATAGTTGTATGATTGTATCTTGTGCATCCCTGAGCTGTCTCTTGATCCATGTCACATTTCATTTGTGGCCTTGTGATGTCGACACTTCAAGGGTCTTTGTTTCCAACTGTCATATTACTTCCATGTTTTCCTGCTAAATCTCGGCAATAGAGAGTTTTTCTTGCTTTAGCTTCTGAGATGATTCTCGAGCATCTGTGTCTCCGGCATCTATCCTCCTCGTCTTGCTCCAGTTTTCTCAGCTTGTTCTACCAACATGTTCCAACCGAATAGCACGCATAAGTAATTCTTTGGTAGCTGACCTTGTGCACGGTTCGCTTGGGACTTAGATTTCCCTAGCTTCCTTTTTCTTCTTTGGCCTGCCCCTTCTCCGGGTATTTTTTGTTGGGAGGATAGGGATTCTGACATCTTTCCTTCCTATGCATCCTCTTCCACTCCAGCCTCTATGTGGTGTGACATTACCCTTTCCATAGACATAAGGGAATCTCCTTTTGGATCCTTTGAGATGCATGCTATGAGCAAGAATGAATCCCAGTTGCTTCCCAACTGTCCTAGTTCCTCAACTACCAACAATTTAATCAGTGAGACATGAGAGAGTTTCCATTTTGATTGATCTACTTCTGCATGTGCATGTTTTTCCGTCTCTCAAAGGTTTTGATGTAAGAATAAGGGTAGATTTAACGATCTCCTTCCTGTAAAGTGAATCAACAATCTAATGTGATGTGAATGTATCCTATCAGACCTCCCTTCATAGGTTAAATATTTCTCGATTTCTCCAAGGAGTTTTAAAAAAGGTTCCTACAAATATTTACTTAGAATGTTTGTCTCGACTTTCCCACCTAAACCATATCGCTTGATGAAGTCTTCATAGAACCATGCATCCAAAGGCATCCCTTTAAACCACCTTTCTCTGTGCAAAGGGATCTCTGTTGCGGTTCACATATTTTCCTTGGTCACCTGAAAAGTAACACCCGAGATCACTGTGCAGAATCCATTGAAACTAAGTGTGAACTGCTTGGCTAGTCTCATATTGAATCCTTGAATTTTCCTGCAAAACACCATGCACCTAAATTGTTCAAAGGATGCTCTGACCTCTGGATCTTCATTGATCAAAGTCAAGTTTTGGGGCTCGGGCCCAATGTTTATTCCACTTTGCGCACCCTGCCTTATGTTTTGGGAGGTTTCCATGGTTCAACGTGTATTTTCCCTCCGCGTGGTGGATTAGGAACAAGCCCAAGGCAATAGTCCTGATCAACCTAGGCTTGCGAGAGAAAACTACAAACAATGCATAAGCTCGACTAGAGAACAGACTGCATGCAGAACATCCATAATTTATAACAGAGTGGGTGGGAGGTGGAAACATGCTAGGGAACATTGAATTCATGGTGACTAGATGTTTCAAAGCACACTGAAGATTTTTCGTATAACATCCATGTGACTAGTACAATTTGGGATGTGTAAGGTACAACTAATAAGGACTGCAGTGCATATGTGATAGAAGCATTTTCATTCTTTTATCCCTCATAATGATCTAATGATGGTCATTTCACTTGTTGATGCGACTTCTATTTAACAACTTGCATTGACCCTCAGCACGTAAAATTTTCTTTCCAATAGGATCTGACCTTTTGGGAATAGACTTGTACCATTTACACATGTTTTGACTCTGACATCCCTTCCTGAATCTAAGGGCCAACTGACCACTTGCTGACTTCGACTCCTTTGTTGTTTAGTACCTAATTTCACATGCTTTGACACATAGACCATAACTTGACTAAGAGCGACTCTAACTAAAAAATGAAAATGATGACGCTAACAATTGGCTCCAATGTGGATGTTATCCTCCCAGCGAGGTAGAAAATAATAGTAGACCAAGTGCCTAACCATTGGGCCTTATTTGAATTTCGACACTGAAACGTGAAAAATGAAACACAACCTAAACCTATCGACATAGTTTCTAACAGATTCGGCATAAACTCAGAGCCTTCATTTCAGGATTCAATTTTTTGCTGACATACTGACTCGAGACAAAAATAAAATGACTATTTATATTAACATGTGAATTTAAACGGATTTTATTGCACCAGATAATGTTTGAGGAACCTGTTGTTTACAGGCCCCCAACCAACACACTCTCCATTTAGTTCTTCTAGAAAATAAGCATTATTCCCTCAATGTGCACTGATTTTGAATGGACCCATCCAAAGATTATCGAATTTTTCATGCTTTTGTTTATCTTCATTCCTCACATCCCATTTCAGCACCAGATCCCCCAACTGAAACTCCTCCTTATTAGAGTGCTTGTCAAAGGTTTTCTTCATCCTCTCCTAGTGGAGTTGTGATCGATTGTACACTTGTTCCCTCATTTGTTGTGTGTGAATCAGCTGATTTATTCTCCTATGCATGTCATCTGGCTCGGCTTCCTTCTCTTGCAGCAATTTTCGAATGGGAAACCCTAGTGAGGTGGGGAAGATTGCATCTACGCTGTATACAATCTGGAATGGTGATGTCAAAATGGATTTATTTTTGGTAACCCTATCCACCCATAGCACGTAAATAAGACTTTTATGCCATGCCATCTTGTTGTCTTGCAGGAGTCTTTTGATGATCCTGGTCAGGCTTTTATTCGACGATTCTTCTAACCCATTTCTTTGTGGATAGTACATTGTAGAATGCCCCAAGGTTATATTGTAATCTTGAAAAAAATTCTCCATCTTCTTGGACTTGAATGCGATCACATTATCTGTTATGATCTTGATAGGGCATCCAAATCGAGACAGGATGTTTGTCTCCATAAACTGGATGATGACTGCGTCAGTAGCCTACATCGTGGGGACTGCCTCTATCCATTTCATGGAGTAATATTTGGCTGTGAGTATCCATATGTGTTGCACTAAGGATGGTGGATTTATTTCCCCTATAAAATCCAAGCCCCGCTACATGAAAGGTGCTTCAAATGAGATCAGTTTTATCGAAGGGATTGTAGCTTTCTTCTTCCATAAAAAATATGACATTCATGGAAACTAGAAACTTCTTTGTATATGTCTGTGAAGATGGTAGGCCAATACTAACCCGCTCTTAGGATTTTGTGCATGATGGATTTATAGTAGTGGTGTCCTCCACAATTGCCTTTGTGAAATTCCTCGATAGCTCATTTCGCGTTGTTTTCCAGCAAACAACTCAGCAATATCCCTCTGAGATATTTTCATTATAGTGAACTATCCAGGATGCATAACTTGACCACTGTTGGCACAAGGGAAGACCCAAGGTTCACTCCAAGAGCGCACCAACAAGCCTTAGCTACTGGCCCTTTCGGAAACAACTCCGAAGCAGATGTAGTCTCACCCAAAGAATCTAAGAGGGGGGTTGCAGCACAGAGATGTCTACAACCAGGAGAATATCAAGTGGAACTAATCCAATAGTACTGCAACATTCATATACCTCTTATCAACTAGATCTACTCTGCACAACTATAAATTTTATCTACACAATAATGCAAATAACAGTATAACAATGACAGAGATCCAAGAATCAATCATGCATACGACACAAGATATATGTGGTTCACCCTCTCTCTAGGGTTGTTTCCATAGAACTGTTCTTATGATATATTGAGATAAAGCTTACCATTCTAATCTGCACTCTTAGTCAACAGATCTTCTCTCTTCTTCTCTCTATCTCCCACCTTCTTGTGCACCCAGCTGCAAGACTTGATCTTCACACCCAACTAAAGATCTCACAATACCAGAAGGATCTTACTCTTAGGACTCCTCTCTCTTATAGTACAATAATCTCTCAACCAACAACAATCAATCTCAAAACTCAACACTAGTACCGACCCGACCTAGGTCCTCTTGACCTCTATTTATACATTATAGTCCCTCACTGACAACCTTAGGTTGAAACCTAGGTGTCAAAACCCTAATTACCCAAAAACCTAGGTATATAAAACCCTAAGTAAACTTGACCCACCTTTTCAGGGCTTTGCCAGCCTATCTTTCCTCCCTTCTCGTGCGGTGCTCCAAAGCATCCAATGGTGGCTTTCTCTGCTTGCTGAATTGTCCTTGATCCATCTTCCTTGTTGATCTGTCATCCTCGATCTCCTCATCCAACGACTTTCTTTTCCATACTTCGCTCCAACTTTTCTTTTCTTTTGCTTACTTTGACCCAATGACAGTCACCGTCTCTCCCGCGCAGTTCACATTTGACCTTTTCTTCCTCAATCTTCACTTCCTTCCATAACCAAGGGCCAATAGGCCCCCAACACTCACCTGTGAATCGTACCGGGGCACTTGAGATCTAATCCTTCCATTTCACTTTGACATTGGACTGTGTAGTGCAACCTTTGCTTTCTTCTTTATGCCTCCTTCCCATCCTTGTGAAGACTATCCTTTTTGTGTCTAGTACCCAATTTCAACTGCACCTAGTACCTAGACCCTTTTCTTCCTTTCTTTTACTAAGATCTGTGAGGCATTTGGTTGTCATAATACAACTTTATCCAACTCCCATTCACTAATCCTTATTTCCATTCTCCCTTCAATGTTTTCAGCTGTGCAACTCCTCCTTCTATAACATAGGCAATATCATATGGTCCAAGCCAATGCATTCTGAACTTCCTTGGATGTCTTATAAATTTACTATCATACACCAGTACTAAATCACCTTGCTTAAATTCCTTCTTCTTTATGTGTCTGTCATGATAGGCCTTCTCTCTTTCATTCTGTACCTGTTGATGGAATCTTGAAATAAATCTATCTTATTATAGTTCAACTAGTTGGGAAAGCCTCTCAAGAACAACGCCAATATCATCCATGTTTATAAATGAAACAATTCTTAAGCTTGGTACCAAGTACTCCATCGAGAAAACATCTTCGAGACCATAAACCAACTTGAAAGGGGTCTACATTTTTAATTTCTTGCAAGTGGTTCTATAAGCCCAAAGTACTTCTAGTACTCTTAAATCCCAGTCATCCCTGTTCACACTACAAATATTTTTCAATGTTGTCTCCAATATTTTGTTTAATGCTTCAACCGTTCCATTTTCTTATGGATGGTAAGGTGTACTCTTCTTATGGTGAACTGCAAATTATTCAGTCAGGGCTTCCACTATCTTGTTGATGAAATGAGTGCCTTGATCGCTCATAAGGGTCTTAGGGTATCCAAACCTGGTTATTATGTTATCAAATATAAAATGTGCAGTTGTAGTTGCACTACAATCCTTGACTACTCTTTCTTTGGCCCATCTAGTCAGGTATTATATCGGAGTGATAATGTACCTTGCTTTTGTGTGCTTTCCTGGTGAGTTTATAGGTCCCACAAAGTGAATGGCCCACTTTTCAAATGCTTGTAGGGTCATTTGCGGTGCTAGTAGAATTTCATCTCTTCAGGATGGTTTTCCAACTCTCTGGCATACATCATAGGCTCTACTATACTCTTTAGCATCTCTGTGTAAAGTAGGCCACCAAAGGCCAGCTCGCAGAACCTTCTATGAGGATTAGTGGGCGCTCTACCTTCATCACACATCTTCTTAGTATCTCATTAGGTCCCATCTTATATAGCTGACCAGCTATCAGTGAAAAGTCTGCAGTGTGCACCACTAGTTGTTTCTTCTAGGAAATTATATACTCACTTGGAGCCATTCCTATTGACAGGAACTGGACTATGTCTGTGAGGTGTTCATCCATCTTCCTAACAGAGAGAAATTGTGCATCCAGTAGTGTATCCTTCAGACTGGTGGGTTCTTCGCCATGTTACAACCTTGACAAGTGGTTGGGTCCCTTGTTCATTCTTCCTGGCTTAACTATGATCTCAGAAACATATTCTTGAAACAGGAGAAGCCAAATGCATATTCACCCCCCCAACACTGGCTTGTTGACTAGGTACTTCAGTGCAGAGTGATCAATAAAAATTTTAAAGTGTCCTCCTAGTAAGTAATGGCGAAATTTTTGCAGTGCATACACCATGGTTAATCCTTCTCTCTCTGTAGTAGTGTAATTGATTTCAGCTGCAGATATCTTTCTGTTGGAAAATGCTAATGGATGGTCGATCTCTCCTTCTTCGGGTTGTGCCAATACTACTCCTAATGCAATAGAAGATGCATCGACATGCACATGAAATTCTCTGCTCCAGTCTAGAAAGACCAGAATGGGCACAGTCACCATATTTTGTTTCAATGTGTCGAAGCTCTGCTGGCATTCATCTGTCCAACCAAAATGAAAGTATTTATTTAATAACTTCTCCATTGGTGCAGTAATTTGAGCATATCCTTTGATAAATTTCGTGTAATAGCCAGTATGTCCTAGCACAGTCCATGATTGTTTGACTGAAGTAGGAGGCGGTAAGTCGACTATAATTGCAATTTTTAATGGATCAACTAGCAAACCTTGCTTGCATACAATATGTCCTAATAATACTCCAAATGGTGAGAAGAAGATGCACTTCTTCAAATTTAAAGCAATTTGAAACTGCCTGTATTTTTCCAGCATTAGTCTTAGACATTCAATATGATTTTTCAGCAAACTAAAAAAAGTTCAGTCATCAAAATATGATTCTAAAAACTTATGAAAAAATTCTTTGAACGCTTCGACCACCACCCTGGAGAAGATGGTTGGGGCATTCTTCAATCCAAATGGAATCACTGTGTATTGGTAGGATCCCCATTCTGTGGCAAATGTGGTCTTGTGGTGGTCCTCCTTGGCAATTTGGAACTAATGGTATCCTGAAAACCCATCTATAAAAGAATATACCTCCTGGCCTCCCACATTATCCAACACTTCGTATGTGAATGGTGTGGGGAAAGGATCATGCAAACAAGCATCATTTAGCTTCCTAAGATCTACGTAGATCCTGATCTCACCTTTCTTCTTTTCTTACACCACCATAAGGTTGATCCATTCCGACTCTTCGACAGGTTCAATAATCCCTGCTTCTAACATTCTGTCGAGCTCAATATTCACTTTTTCCTTATATTTTCAGTTCAATCTGTAGGGTCTTTTCTTGACTGGTTTCACATCTGGTTGCAAAGGTATTCTCATCTCTCCCATAGGTCCTTTGATACCCTTCTGTTAGCGTCATAATTCACTCCTGGATTGCTTGCAGGAGTAGAGCCCGACACCCATCAGTTTAGTGTCACGATTTGTTATAAAGGGATGATCAAATGGAAGGAAACTCAGAACAATATCGTCTCAATTTTGAAACTAGGCCAGGCATGCATGGCCAAATGAGGTCTTAGATAAACTTCAAACAGTGAGTTGTAATAAGAGTGAGCAGGGGGGAGACTTATATAAGAAGAGTGTGAAGGTTTGTCATAAACATCATGTTTCTAACGGACTGGAGAAGAAAGCATCCAAACGCAAGATCCTCTTACATTCAAACAAAAAAGACCAGAGAATACAATAATGTAACAACAAATCCTTTATCATAACATAACTACAACAATTCATGCAAATCATTCGATCATGAACTCTCTGGTATGAGATGAAAACATAGACGGAGTAAGAAGACTGCTCGTCATAAAATAAGAAATATCAGATAGAGATGCACAACCAGGAAACTAGAATGGTCATTCAAAATTTACAGTCCAGAGCTTTTCTCTACCATCGATAGATACAAAAATGGTGAAAATGCCTACATATACTCAAAACAACAACAGCAACAAAATCGAGACGCTGCATTAAACACATCACGTCTGCATGGATTCCGACAATCTGCACTTGCAGTCTCTGAATGATCATGCATCAATGGCAGACACAATCAAACTCCTGACAGATTCATGGACAAATTGATGTGCTTTAATTAGGTGTCGAGCTTTCCCATTATGGTGGAGATGATGCCTAACCACCACCAACTACCTCAATAATTGCTTCATGGGGATTGAGAACGGCCCGGCCAACTCAGCACTTTTGGGACGTGGAAGGCCCCTTGCGCTGCCACCTAGATTGGTTGATCAGCTTGATGAATATGTGTAGAGGCCAGCGTGAAGGATGGGGCGCATAATGGGAGTGGTGGCGCCAAAATCGAGGAGTGATGAGGTGTGAGAGAGGTGACAAGGGAAGATACATGACGGAAAGAAATAAGCAGAGGGGGCAGGTGATGAGATACAATGGGCACATTTTAATGGAGGCTGATGTGGAAAGGAGTTGGACACATGGCAGGTGGTGAGTGAATGATGAGATGGGGAAGGGACCACATATACTAGAGAGCGGAGATGGACAGATGACATATGGCAACACGAGAGAAGTGGCTTGGGAGGATGACATAAAGGGCGAAGGGCCCATGTCGGTTAAAAATAGAGCAGCTGAGAAGGATGGGATCACGTGAGCGCCATTGATCCAGAAGCTTTGATATTGGCCGTTGGGAAGCTACGTGCCCAATTCCAGACCCCCCCCCCCTCTACTTAAAGGTAGAAAGGCAGGGGGGGTCCGGAATCGTCTTGAGCACCGTTGATCTGGGCGCTCTGATCATGATCGTTGAAGAGGTGCGCCCCCGATTACGGACCCCCCCCTCCTCTTAAAGGTAGAAAGGTGGGGGGGGTGGTCTGGAATCCGATGTGCATCGTTGATCTGGGCATGCAAAATCCTGTCATCCAGATCTGCTTGCCACTTAACAACAGATGCATTTGTGCCCTGAACTTAGGATAAGTGGGTTTTTCACCCATTCCTTTGCATTCTAACCCCCCTTACAAGAAATGTCACTAACATTAGGCTCCATGGGGGATAGATTCATCCCTATGATGCTCTAAGAACTCTTTTTTTAGATTCAGTGCCTTGTTGTTGGGCTATGGAGTCAAGCTCAAAACATCCCTCTGCTGAAAATACAGGCCGAAAAATAAAAGTAGCAAAACAAAGCTACATGCCCAAAGGATCTTATTTATATACAGTCCTAATGCTAATAAAATATTTTACATGGGGCTAGGTGAAAGCAGACTTCCACCATAGCCAATAAAGTAACTTCCTGAAGGGAAGCTCTTTCCTTCTGTCAATGATCACAAGCAGTTGATGTAACCGTGACAGCAGAATGGTTACACTCTTCAACTTCTCCTTACAAGCTGAAGTTGAGATGGGATATGGCGGCTCCAAAGCATAAGGGAAATGCCACTCCATGTATTTGCTGACAGGGTCATTGAATGAGTGGCCAATTCCATGAAATTGGTGACAGACAGGCTCTTCTGCTACACAATTGTTCACACACAGCCAAATATCTCTGATAAGCATGGGTGGGTGAATAACTGAAGTAGGCTCACTGATCTCAGGCAATGGTTGCTTGCTGACTGGCTCTGGAATGAAATATGTGCTTGGCTGCTCTTCTAGTTCTTCCTCATCTTCTTCGTGCACTCCCCCATCTCGTGAACAAGAAACGGTCTCCCAATCCTCCCTTTCAATCCCAAATGTAAATACAACATGGGAAATCTCTTGAAGGAAGAAAAAAAAATCCTCTTCCATAATGGCTTCTTCGTTTAATTTTGAGACAGTAGGCTCATCAGGGGAAGATGCCAATGAATCCAAGAAATATTCAATAATCTCTTCAAAAGAGTTGCTCAGAGCATCTGCCATGAAGACTGGAAAATCCTCTTCCCTGCCTTCAGAGTGCACAAGTGGGTGGAGGACAAATGCAGGCTGACCAATGCCAGATGACACCTGTCCACAAACAGGCTCTGGATAGGAGATGAGATGTATACTAATCCCTTCCTCTTTATGCTGCTCTGTGATTCCTACAAGCCCAATAGAGTTGATTTCCACCCATGGCCTTTCCTTAATCAATAAAAGAGCAGGCTCTATAATGTGGTCTTGGAAATCTTTCATAACGCAAATACTCCCTTGCGAGTATTGGTGGATTAATCTTTATAGAACATTTCAGGAAATCTGAAATGTAGGACTCCATGTGTATGACCACCGGATTGTGGGGAATATGACAAAACCCTAGCCGCTTCAGAAGACCG
This sequence comes from Picea engelmannii, assembly GCA_009831015.1. Taxonomy (NCBI): domain Eukaryota; kingdom Viridiplantae; phylum Streptophyta; class Pinopsida; order Pinales; family Pinaceae; genus Picea; species Picea engelmannii. The sequence continues at coordinate 122,069 of ML789056.1, read as the reverse complement.
GGATGCTCCTCTGCAAAAAATTCTCTGCTCACAAAAGAATGTCCCTCTCCATCCTCGAAAAGCCACTCTAGTTCTTCTGCAGCTGCATCTTTTAACCCAGAAAGATGATGTTCAAATAAAGGAGCAGCAGGCTCTAGGTCATAATGACCACTTATGGGTTCTTGTTCCAGATCTGATCCATAATTGCTAAATCCTTGTTCAGATTCTGAAATAGACTGATAGTCTTCTTCCTCCTATATATGAAAATCTGCCTGCTTATGAGTCCACCTGCTAGCCCTGATGTTTTCTTCAACCTCTATAGCATCCTCAAATAGATGTATCAATGATGAGGATTTCCTCTCTCTTAGGAGGAAGACTAGCTCTAGATGCTGAGCCATGATATAGTACACCATAGCAGCAGTCTCTGTGGGTCTGATCTCTATAGGCATGCTATGATAAGCACTAAAAAATCTTCTATTGAAAATAACCAAGGCTTCATCTTCCCCTCTCCTCAAGGCATTAAACTTGGACCAATATTGATCAAGGGACTTGTTCTCACCCCAACCTTTTAAAAAAGAATGGTATAGTTCGGTCCAAGAACCAATAGAACCGGTCTCCAGACATCTAAACCATGATGCAGCATCTCCCCACAGGGAACGTGAGAACATACTCATGACAACATCCTCGTGAATGATCTCAAACTGATCAATAAGGGTCTCAAAGGCCTCCATATGACTCTCAGCTGTAACATGACCTTCCCCAAAAAATCGAGGAAGATACTCAAAGAAATCATGAGGATAAGGATTAAGGTGATATGGCAGATGCAGAAGCTTAAACAACCTATTTCTAATTTTGACTTGAAAAGCGGTGGGTTGATCATGGGATTCAATGAGAGGCTGGGAGGGCTCAGTAAGAAAAATAGGGGGTAGCAAGGTCTGAGAAGACTGTGAATTATCCTCAACCTCCTCAGGACTACAAGTGCATTCGAATCGAAGAGGAGGTGTGATACAGATCTCATCTTTAAGGATAGGCAGAGGTGAAGGCACAAGATCAGTATCTACAACACAAGAAGAGGGTATGCTTTCTTCTTCCAAGGCTGAGTGGATAAGAGGAGGCTCAAGGACATCAGAATGTACAAAGTAGAGGAAAAAATTCTCTATAAATGAAGGGAAAGAGAAGAATGAGCTGATAAAGAAATACAAAACTTCATGTAGTAAGCTCATAAACTGATACCTAGTCTTTCCCTTCAACATGGACTTCCTTCTGTCAACAAAATCCCCTCCAGTGGAGTCTTTAAATGTGGAGTCACCAGGTGAATGCTATTTATAATGAGTGTGTCCAGTCTTCATTCACCGTCAAAGACCGAAACTGAGCTTTGCGTCTCCTAAGTGCTACCAGGTGTAGCCAGAGGCACTGCAATAGAAGAATTACCAGGTGTAATGACCTCAGAGGAGTCGTCAGGTGCAAGTGCAATGTCCAAGGGTTTTGATATCTGATGCACCCTCAGAATCAGAAGCTCGTTGTCATTCTACCCAGGGAAAATCTTCAATTTCATCCCCGGCAACGGTGCCAAAAATGTTAGCGTCGGAAGTCACTCCTCGATTGCTTGCAAGAGCAGGGCCCGACACCCATCAGTTTAGTGTCACGATTTGTTATAAAGGGATGATCAAATGGAAGGAAACTCGGAACAATATCGTCTCAATTCTGAAACTAGGCCAGGTGTGCATGGGAAAATGAGGTCTTAGATAAACTTCAAACAGTGAGTTGTAATAAGGGTGAGCAGGGGGAAGACTTGTATGAGAAGAGTGCGAAGGTCTGTCATAAACATCAGGTTTCTAATGGACTGGAGAAGAAAGCATCCAAACACAAGATCCTCTTACATTCAAACATAGAAGACCAGAGAATACAATAATGTAACAACAAATCCTTTATCATAACATAACTGCAACAATTCATGCGAATCATTCGATCATGAATTCTCTGGTATGAAACGAAAACATAGACAGAGTAAGAAGATTGCTCGTCATAAAACAAGAAATCTCAGATACAGATGCACAACCAGGAAACTAGAATGGTCGTTCAAACTTTACAGTCTGGAGCTTTTCTCTACCATCGATCGATACAAAAATGGTGAAAACGCTTACATATACTCAAAACAACAACAACAACAAAATCGAGACGTTGCATTAAACACATCGCATCTGCATGGCTTCTGACAATCTGCACCTATAGTCTCTGAATGATCGTGCATCAATGGCAGATGCAATCGAACTCCTGACAGATCCGTGGATGAATCGACGTGCTTTAATTAGGTGTCGGACTTTCCCATTATGGCGGAGATGATGCCTAACCACCACCAACTACCTCAATAACTGCTTCATGGGGATTGAGAATAGCCCGGCCAACTCAGCACTTTTGGGACGTGGAAGGCCCCTTGCGCTACCACCTAGATTGGTTGATCGGCCTGATGAATATGCATAGAGGCCAGCGTGAAGGATGGGGTGCATAATGGGAGTGGTGGCGCCAAAACTGAGGAGTGATGAGGTGTGAGAGAGGTGACAAGGGAAGATACATGGCGGAAAGCAATAAGCGGAGGGGGCAGGTGATGAGATACAACAGGCACATTTTAATAGATGTTGATGTGGAAAGGAGCTGGACACATGGCAGGTGGTGAGTGAATGATGAGATGGGGAAGGGACCACATAGAATAGAGAGCGGAGATGGATAGATGACACATGGCAACAGGGGAGAAGCGGCTTGGGAGGATGACATAAAGGGGGAAGGGCCCACGTCAGTTAAAAATAGAGTAGCCAAGAAGGATGGGATCGTGCGAGC
>ML789056.1:105090-119219 GCA_009831015.1 Picea engelmannii | reverse complement strand
CCCCCCCCCCCTACTTAAAGGTAGAAAGGTAGGGGGGGTCCGGAATCGTCTTGAGCATTGTTGATCCGGGCACTCCGATCATGACCGTTGAAGAGGTGCGCCCCCGATTCCAGACCCCCCCCACCCTCCGCTTAAAGGTAGAAAGGCGGGGGGGTCTGGAATCCGATGCGCATCATTGATCTGGGTGTGTGACATCCTGCCATCCAGATCTGCTTGCCTCTTAACAACAGATGCATTTGCGCCCTGAACTTAGGATAAGTGGGTTTTTCGCCCATTCCTTTTCATTCTAACCCCCCTTACAAGAAATGTCGCTAACACCTTCATATCAGTGACATTGGTTGGAAACAAGTCCTGATACTTGTGCAATAATTCTATAATTTTGTCAATGGTAGAATTATCCCAATAATCTCTGACATTGGAAAGATTCAGTGTCTCCTCTTTCCCAATATTGAATTTTTTTATCTTGATCGACTGTCCACTAAAAGGCATATCAACTCCTAGTCATTCCACATCCCTATGCCCTTCTATCGCAACATTGTTTACCTTCCTTAGATCATCATCTGCGTCGGCATTAATGTTGTAACATCCTTGTAGTTTCTGGAATGGCGCAATCCATTCGTCCTTTTCTTGCCCCAAAGGGAGGCTTGATACCTCCTTAAATAATTTATGCCTCACATTCTGCAGTTCATGATCTACTGAAGGAAATTCACTTTCAAACAAAATGGTGGTTACAAAATTCTAAAGCATACCCTCCCAATCTGCAGTGATGAGGTGCAGCTCCGCTTCAAGGTACCAGTTAATAGGGGTCGTGTCCAATGTGTTAATGAATCTTTGTACCCATTATTCATGAGGAATGTCACTCCAGGCTTCTTCACATCTTTGCACATGGTCCTTTGGGCATCTTCGACCTATGTACCTCACTTCGCAGCTTCCTACTTGTGCTAAGAACTGCACTATCATGAAGGTTCAGCATTGTGTCCAGTCTATAATATTTCTTTTGTTCATCCCCCACCATATTTTTGGTGTAGATTTCAGGGCCTCATCCATAGCCAATAGCCTTTGTTGTGTTGGTACACTTGTTTCAAAATCTGAGAGGAAGGTTTCTAGAGGGTTTAGACCATCAAAGGTAGGCAAGTTACTTACTGGTGTACCAATCCAACAAACTTCTCGAGTCAGTCGAGCACATCTCCTTGTGGATACTTCATGCATCTGGTTCTACCTTCTTCTGAATCTGATGAACATGCGTTGTCACTTCGCCAACTTAGATTTCCATCGGTAGTAGGGATGATATAATCCTATTGTCTATCTATTAATTTATATATGTTTTCCAGCTCATATGCATGGTCTTCTTCTCTGATAGGATCTGTATATCACAGACACTCATCTGTATATAAGGGTGAAATGAACCAAAGGCCAACTCTTTCAAATGTCATGCATTTTTTCTTTAAATCAACAACAGTATAATTGTCGAAGGCCCAATCAATTCCTAGCAATGCAGGGTAAGGTCAACTATCATCAACAATTTCAATTACCTCAAAATATGCAAAGGTCCTCACTTCATCGATGTCCATAGGGACATGCTCCAATCATCCAAATGGTCTGATAGCTTGTTGATTAGCCATTCTAAGCCTGAGAGGGGAATAGATCAACTTCAATTTTCCCATTAGTGCCCAATTTTTCTCTGTCATGACATTGACCTCTGACCATAAGTCGAGGACCACATAGTCTATATCATAATCTCCTATTTGAGAATTCAAATGTAATTACTTTTTTTTTCTTCTCTTCTTACCAATCTAGTGTACTTCCCTATTCAGTAACGGGTCTACCTTTCCTATCTCATACTACCTGATTAGGTTCTGTAATTCTTGTACAACATTCTCATCCTGAATTAACTTAAGACAAGTGTGCAAAAATTTGATGATTTTACTTACCTCTTTTCCTTCTTTCGGTGAAGTTGATTGAACAAATGCCTAAGGCATTCCATACTCTTTTATTTCTAGTCATGTTTTAGATGAGGATCCTTGGTTCTCCTTGAACTCCTGTCTTGCTTCCTCAAAGATTTGTCTTTCTTTCCTTGCATCAAAAACCTAAGTCTTCTCCACAGCTTTCCTGATACCTAACTCTTTTGCGATCTTCCTTTGGATTGTTCTATCTTCTTCTGTAGCAGTGCCTCCTCATGTAATAACAATATCTCTAGGTTCTGTTTCATGTGGTTCGGCATATATCAATTGCACTTGTGGGTTCTTCTGGGATCCTCATCTTTCCTGAAGCTTAGCCAACATCCCAGCGAATTCTTCTATGACATTCTCAAAAGAGTTACAATAACTGCAGGTTGTGCAAGGATTCTGACAATCCCTTGCCAAGTGTCTTGGTTGCGCACAGTTATAAAAGATTATTTGTCCTCGACTTTGGCCCATACCTCCTCCTCATCCTTGTCCTTTGTAACCACCATGAGGATTGAAGTTTCCTCTCCCTGGAGAGTTGTACTGTGGAGTGTTTCCTTCTTGTTGTACTTTGCCTTGAATCTTGTATATGTCTCTCGACCTCTCATGCATGAGATCGTAAGCTCTACAATCTATATCATCATGCCCCACTGATTTATAGAATGTGTAATACAAGTTTGTAGGTGTCTGAACATACTTCTGCATGTACTAGCACTCACCTGGGTGATGCCTATTTCTACATACATCGTACCAAGGCAGGTTAACTTGCTTCAAGGGGCTCGATGGTCCTGAGACCAAATTCTCATGAAATAAGGGATAGTGTTCCTTATCATGACCTTCAGATCTGCATCTTACACACTAGATATCTTCTCTTTTTTCCTTCCCCTTGTCTTTCTCCATATCCTCAACCTGCAGAGACAAACTAGTCAGCTGGCTCAAGATCTGGCTCATGCCTGAGCTAGATTCTCCCATAGGTGTTGATTCAAGCTTCATGGCGATCTCCAAACCTTCTGTCTACGATGCAATCTTCTACTGCATCAGATGGACTCTAATGTGTGGTAACAGCATCATGATGAACCATTCTTTGTTCTATTTAGCAGGGATCTGAAAAGTTAATCGGCTTGTTAGGGTCTTGAATCTCTGGTCAAACTCCCAAACAAGTTCAGCTACCTCTTGTTTGATGTCTTTTAGATTTGTAATACATTGTGACTCTGAATTAGGTTTATTAAACTCTGCAATCATTGCATTCTTGATCTCGTTTAGTGTCTTAGGCTTCACCAGTCCTTGGACAAGTTTCATGTACCAGCTCAGCCCGGGGTCCCTTAGCGTAGTGTTGAACAGGGTTCTCTCGATGGCTTCATCGGTGATACTTTTAATATTCCACATGGCCACACATAGGAACCAGTGTTGATGAGGATCCTTAGATCCATCTCCCCTGAAGATAGGGAGTCTCATCTCATCTACCATAGAGTTCCCTACACATCCTGTGTGAGTATAGGTTGAATTGTTAGTAACAACACTCTGAAGACTCTAGTGATTATAGTTATTATGGCTGCTTGGTGCTATTGAAACAACATGAGAGTTAATGTTACTTACTTTAGTAATATGCACAGTTCCTGAGGTTTTTGGCTCACTTTGGCGAATTTCTTTAGCTTCCCCTTCTTCTATTATGGTGGGTTCTGAATGTTCTTCGTCAATTAGATCTACCTCTTCTCTAATGTAGAAACCCTCTTCTCCATAGTTTTTCTTAAACAGGTTCTCAAGGTGAACCCCTATGAATAATTTTCCATTGCGTGTATGTCTAGCTTCTGTTTCGTTGTCGCTATCTGAATTTCTGAACATTATCCTTTTCAGGTCCAGCCAATCTACCATATCTTCAAGATGTTCTTTTCATGCAAAAAAAATTTGATTCTCAGCTTTAGAAAGTGAAAAAAAATTCCTCTGGGTCCTTTGAAAAAGTATCTCTTGGCTTGTCTATATGATTCTACCCTATCAATAGAAAATTCGGTGATATACCCTCCAATGGTACTATCAAACCAATGATCTATTGCTCTGGATACAGCATTGTCAACTCTCTTGACCTTCTGGATCAGTGTTGGTGTCCAAACTATAGGAGGTCTAGATCTTATCTCGAACTGGTTATCGTCTAACCTAGCCAACCACTCAAACAACTCCTAGTGGATTCCTCCAAAGAAGATCTCGTGAATGTTGGTGAAGATGTATCTTTGTAGCCAATATTTAGTACTCAGTTTAGGGTTCATGTTCTAGGCTTCAGCAAAGTCCCTCTCTTGATGCTCTATCCACTTTTCAATCTCTGTCTTCAATGGGAACCACCTTTACATTCCCTTAAAAATATTTTGGTCCCAGAAATAGAACCATTTTTTGGCACAAGGGCAGACCCAAGATTCACTCCAAGAGCGCACCAAAAATCCCTAGCTACTGGCCCTTTCAGCAACACCTACGAAGCAGATGTAGTCTCACCCAAAGTAGCTAAGATGGGGGTTGTACGACAGAGATGTCTACAACCAGGGGAATATCAAGTGGAACTACTACAATAGTACTACAGCATTCATATTTCTCTTATCAGCTAGATCTACTCTGCACAGCTATAAATTGGATCTACACAATAATGCAAATAAAAGTATAACAATGATAGAGATCCGTGCATCAATCACACATACGACAGAAGATATACATGGTTCACCCTCTCTCTAGGGTTATGTCCATAGAACTGTGTTTATGATATATTGATATAAAGCTTACAGTTCTAATCTGCACTCTTAGTCAGCAAATCTTCTCTCTTCTTCTCTCTGTCTCCCACTTTCCTACACACCCAGCTGCAGGACTTGATCTTCCCAACTAGTTGAAGATATTACAATACCAGAAGGCTCTTACTCTTAGCACTCCTCTCTCTCACAGTACAATAATCTCTCAACCAACAACAATCAATCTCAATACCCAACACTAGTACCGACCCGACCTAGGTGCTCTCAACCTCTATCTATACATTATAGTCCCTCACCAATAGCCTTAGGTCGAAACCTAGATGTCAAAACCCTAGGTTTCTAAAACCCTAGGTCAACTTGACCCACCTTTTCAAGGCTTCACCAGCTTGTCTTTCCTCCCTTCTCACGCAGTGCTCCAAAGCATCCAATGGTGGCTTTCTCTACTTGTTGAGTTGTCCTCGATCCATCTTCCTTATTTATCTGTCATCCTCAATCTCCTCATCCAACAAATTTCTTTTCCATACTTCGCTCCGACTTTTCTGATCTTTTGCTTACTTCGACTCAGTGACGGTCATTGTGACTCCTTCACAGTTTGCATTTAACCTTTGCTTCCTCAATCTTAGCTTCCTCCCATAATCAAGGGCCAACAACCACTTTGAGATTTAAAAATATGGCCTTGGTATTACTTAAACTAGGGGGGGCTTGCAGATTCCTCAACACATAAATGATGTTTGCATACCACAGAGAATCAATGAACTTCAGAGACACCTGCGCAATTGTTTCTTTCTAAGGATTCTCTGACAGATCAATGATGAAGTTGATCCCCACAACATTGCATTCTGATTGCACCATCGACTTTGCAAGGCCCTGACCCTTAATCAGTTTTGTGGGCTTGAATTTGAGGTCATATTTCAGCATGGCTGCTATCCACTTACCTATCCTTCCCTCGGGGTCATGCTAAGTCAGGATATCCTTGACCGAGTTGTTGGGTATGAAAGCGATAACGTGGGAGTGTAATATGTACGTTTTGAACTCTTTTAAGGCCTTTACTAAGGTGCATGCTTGTTTCTCCATAATTGCATACCTTAGTGGGGAATCCCTAAGCGTCCTGCTAAAATAAGGTGTAGGATTCTCAAAGTTTGTGTCATCTTTTTGTAATAGCACACTGGCAATAGTATGCTCTGAGGAAAACGAAAACAAGATGAAGTCTTTGGTGAAGTTTGGGTAGGCCAGCACGGGAGCTCTAGTCAGTGCTACCTTGATATATTTAAATTATTTCCTAGTGATCTAGGTGGATATCGGTGGCCACCCACCTTTTCCAACTGGCTCAAAACAGTTTTCTGGCAATTTTGGTAATTTACTATTTTTAGTAGTTTTTCAGGTCCTGAAAATTCTAGAGCCATTTTGAGGCCCTAAACAACATTAATTGGGAAAGAGGGAAGAAATATCTTATATCTTTTTATATTTCCCCCAAAATGAATCTCCTCGATGATACCTTTCCAATGGGCTATCATGCGCCTAAAATGGAGATCGTATGAAAAAGTTACAACCTCGGGAAGTTCATGTACTAACTTACCCAAATGGGGCCCACATGACTTTTGATGCTTCATCTCCTAGGGTTAGGTTTTTGGATGTTTAGAGTTTTTGGCATTCCTATTTATTGTGAAAAAGGCCTTCAGAGCCTCATTATAATCATCTTTTTTTGAATGATCGCAACCATCACATCTCTTCTCAGAGATAAGCCACCACCATTCCAACAAGCTTGTTTCCACTGCATTTTACAGTTTTAGCTTATTTCCTTATTGAATAGAAAACCAGTTTTACTGTATCTCTATTATTTTGTGTTAAGCACAGGTTAATAATATGTATTCATTTCATTCTGCTCATAAAATCTAGATCAGTGGTATCAGAGAAGTCTTCTCCTTGTCGTCTTAATGCATGTCCCCAATGAGGTCGAAGTACAAAGAGTTAGGTATCGAGCTTGTTTCTCTTGATGACAAAATCTCTTGCACGCCTAAGAGACCTCTCATGGAAGGAGAAAAGAAATATGATGGGACAAGAGATCCTTTCAAACTGTTGATTGAGGAATCCCTAATGCAACAGAGGAACGAGATGATGGATAGTTTTGCACAAATCCTTCGGCGGCTACCAACAGTTAACGCATCTTCTTTGAGCGGAGGTGTCACCCCCTTCAAGGTACAAATAAACTTCGATATTAATATATTTGAATGTTATATAGATGAATATGTTTTAGACAAGTGGTTGAATCTACTAGAAGGTTATTTTTCTATCGATAACCTTTCGAATAGAGAAAATATTACTTTTGCGCTCGTCAAAGTCGTTCCCCATGTCAAATATTTGTGGGAAACTTTCTGTGAGAAAAAGGAAACAGAGGAACCCTCATTATTTACAGTCATATCCTCCTAGGAATCCTTCATGGATGTTATGAAGGAACAATACTACCCTGTCGGAAGTTATGATGACTTGTATACCAAATGGAACACACTGTGGCAAGAAAGAGACCAAGCAGTGCCAGATTTCAAAAATATTTTCCATACCTTGCACACTAAGCTAGGTATCAAAGATTCAGAGAGACATCTAGTGCTCAAGTATCATGGTGCTTTGCATTGATACATCCATACCAAAATGGAATTTTTGGGCATATCATCCTTGGGCGCGGCCTACTGATATGTCGTCAAAATCGAGCAGAAGCTCAAAAACAAAACATGGCAATTTGAGCCTGGGAACCCCTCACAACAAAATCCAGGAAATGGTGGCCCCAACCCACATAAAAAAGGACATAGAAAATATGGACAATATCAAGACAACCAGTTCAAGCCGCAAGAAAATAAGGACATCATAAAGACAAAGAAAGATATCATGAAGTGGTGCCACTTATATAAGATCCCTTGGCATAACACTATTAACTGCCCCTTAAAGCAGTCATCGGTGGCCAAAGTGAAAGCCTTTGAATCAGATGTGGGTTCTAAATCTAATCTAGAACCAGAAAGGGGAAGACAGATGATTGACATGGAACCCAATGCCACCATTACTACCACCAAGCTCCAGCCTGGTGGACCAGACGAGCCAGAAGAAGGAGAGTGCCTCTTCCATTCACAGATGTGGGTAAAAGTCACCCCATTCCACTTCATCATTGATAGCAGTATCTAGAAGAACATCATCTCAATAGAGGTCATCAAGAGGCTAACCCTGTCAACAACACCACACCCAAAACCCTACACCATTGGATGGCTCCACCAAGGAAGCAATCTTCACGTCAGCCAACAGTGTCGACTTTCATACGACATCAAGCCCTTTGGAGATGAGGTGTTGTGTGATGTTTCTCCTCTTGAAGTTTTTGATGTTCTTTTGGGCCAACCTTATTTATGGAAATTTCATGTTGTACATGAGTCTAGGCCTCGTAGTGTTATTATTACTTTGAATAGGAAATTATATAGGATACCCGAGGCAGTCCCACCTAGTGATATTTCCTTGATCTTTGTTAAGAAATGCAGGAAGGTCATCTCTTAGATGAGGAAGTTTTTCTTCTTCATGATTCACTCTCAGAATAAGAGAAATATCACAGCCACATCTAGGGTCTCTGCAGCTGACCTCTCCACATAGTAGAAGCAAGTAGATAAGGTCGTGGAAGAATACTCAGATATCTTCTCCTCATCTACTGGGGTACCTCTGCACTTCCATATCAAGTGCCCCATCAATATGAACCTTAATGCACCACTACCCAATGGGCCAGTCTATCACCGCTCTCATTAGAGAATGATGAGATCAAGCAAAAAATCCAAGAATTGATCCACAACGGGCACATCTGTCCCAGATCATCACCTTGCGGTAGCCCAATCGTCTTGGTACAGAAGAAAGATGGAACCTGGTGACTCTAAATTGAATATCAAGCTCTGAATAAAATCACCGTTAGAAACTGGTACCCGATTCCCTAAATTGAACACCACTTTGATCAACTCACGAGGGGCAAATAATTCAGTGAGATTGATCTGAAGTTTGATTACCACCAGGTTCTGATAGAATAGATAGATGCATGGAAAACCACCTTCAATTCCAAGGAAGACCTTTTTTAATGGTTGGTCATGCCCTTTGGTTTGACAAATTGTTATAACCCTAAATTTCACCTTACATGCATACCTGGCATCAGGCCATCTTGCTTGTTATTTTTTCCAAGCTATCACTGAAAGCTCTTCTTAAAAAACACTATTTTTGAATATGTACATGCCCTGCACCATTACTGCCCATGTTTGTATGCTTTTTCCACCACTACAGCTCACATATGTACACTACCTACACCATTACAGCTCATGTATACCAACAAAAGTTTCAAAAAATAAAAATTTGCAAGGGAATACGGGCTTTGGGGTAGTTTCCTAACCAATTGACCACCCATAGCCCGTCACCCATTGAAATAAATATCTTTTTGGCATATAAAAGAAGGTGTTGGGGTCCCATTCCTGAAAGAAGCATGCAAGTAGTGAAACTCTTCCCATTTCATAATCTCCCCTTGCCCCAAGAATTTGCAGCCACATTGTGAGTTTTGAGCCAGAATTCCCTATTCTAGCCTTTTTCCTCCATTACTAGCCTAATCCATTTCCTAGAGAAGGATGAAAAGGAGAAAAATATGTGGAAGAAGTTGGATCTTGGTGAAGAGGATCCTAGGACCGGGTTCAAGAAGCATTCATTGATCTCATTTTGTAAGTGACTTTGTGAGATTAATATAAAGAAGTACTTTTTCCGTCCCGCCATATGATGTGTTCAATCTTTATGTTTGATTTGGATTTTGCTATGACGTCTAACCCACTAATTCATATATAAAATACATATTCATAGTTTCTTGTTTATCTTTTGGTGAATGCAGGTCATCCTTGATAGGATATTTGCAGTTGAGGAACAACTGAATGAAAGGGGATCAACAGTGGATGTGGAGTTTAAGGTAAGACTATCGGATCCCTATACTTTGTACTTTATGCATGAATGTGGGATACTGTCAGGATAGTTGTTAAAAGTAGGATACTTTAGATGGTTAGCTCTACCTGCACTTTAGAACCCTAGTGTATTCCATAGGGGGGTTTTCCAACTATATAAAAATTGGCAACCGTACTGTGGAACTTCTAGGGTTTTTAGGGGATTTTTGTTTTTTTGGGTATCTTGAATTGGTTTATTTATAGTTTCTTGAGTTTCTGTAACTTTTTGTGTCTTTAAGGAATTTTGGTCTTCCATACCAGTACTCCATGTCTTGTCTGTTGACTAATAGTTTTTATTTTTAGAGAAGTTATAGAGGTTTACGTGGCCTGCAGTGGGTCTTCACGCGTACATATGTGCCCTACCTTCGGACAGCCCGAGTACATACGCAGGCTGCTGAAGTAACAGTTGTGTGCCTGTGTCGGTAAAATATTTTTCCAAGAAGAGGTAGTCATCTTCTCCCCTGATTGAAGCCATACTTTTGAGGATTTTTCTTGATCTAGTCCTGGTCTCTGTTGTTATAGTCTTTAGCCTAGGTTTGACATCAGTTAGATTTTTCTTCATCAAGATTTCTTGTGTTTTCTTGGTTAGGGTTTGACACAAGTTTGTGATTCCTTTCAGGTTGTCTTGTTTGGTATTGGCAGTGACTCTCCGCAAGCCACAGAAGACCAAAAGTCATTTTTGGTCTTATCTTGTCTTTCTTTTTTTCCCTTTTACTTACTTTAGAAGAAAAGAAAAAGAATTCATTTTCAAGTTTCTTATTTTGAAGAATTTTAAAATTATAAAAAAAAAAATCATTTCTTTGTTTGGTAAGTAGTTAGGTTAGTTGTCTTTACTTGTCAGGAAGAAGCGTGTTTTATTAAGTTCTTTACTGAATGATTAGAACTCTAAGTATATTGTAGCTGAGTGAAATATTGTTTTGAGTCTTTCTTTTAAAAGATCTTAGAAAAGGTAGTTAAGAAAATTTTGGTTAAAGAGTTTAAATTTGCAAATATTTATTTGTCAAAAAGAAGTAGGTTTTTCTTTTAGTTTCATTTAATTCTCTTCTCTTTCATCTCTTAAAAACACACCACTGGTTTCACTACCACCTCGTTGACTTAAAACAACCACTTAAAATTAACAATAAATTAAAATTTATTATACTTTTTGTATGTAGGATCCATCAACTAGTCTATGTTAGAGCCATGATTTAGGTTGGAGAGGAAACTCTTCAAGGCTATAAAACAAACATAGGATTTTGTGCTAGGGAGTGTCAAAATGTCCAGTAAACATGGAAGTTATCTGGGACCCCCTTCTAACACAAGGAATAAACATGAGGTCGCATGTGAAAAGGTATCATAGATAACCCCTCCAAAGCCAGACCAAACGTAGTGGGGAACACATATAGAGGGCTTGTCTTGAGATTTTGTTGATCACATTTTCCACAGAGATTTGTGGATCTTGAATCCATTCATGGTCCTTATTCATCTTCTGAAACACTTTCTTTTGATACCCTTGATAGTTTTCGGGCTTGATACCTTGCTCATTGCGGTCCACCCGACTGTCGACTGTACCCACCTGGTGACTGTTCACACGCTGACAACCTAGTTGCCTCTTATTTTAATGACTTACACAGGTGACTGCAGGGGTATACCACAATACCTAGGGCAGACATCGAGTCATGCTTTATAGAGTATACCCGGTGGGTGCTTCCATATTCAAGTTTCACTTGCAACGGTAAGTTTCTCTAGTGTTGGTTGGTGTAATTACTCTTCCAACTAGTTAGTGGCTTGATGGATTTATCTCATAGGAACTTTTATAGTGTGTGTTTGTTTTCAAAGTTACAAATCTAGTGTGTCATTGATTTTCTCACACAGTGGAAGATCAATATCTCCATCGGTCACGAAGGCTTTTGGGCCTACCACTGGTTGAAGTGGAGCCGCGAACACCACCACTATGGCAAAGACTTGACCAACAAGGGTCATTTGAGGTGACCGGGCAACAAGAAACTGTACCCAAGCCATCCTCGAGAAGAGAAATTTTGAATACGGGGGAACTAAACATTTTTTACCTTGGAGAGGAAGCTCTTGGTCCATATAAACCTTCGATCACTGACCTATCATCACCTATATTGATACAAGTTGTCCCTCCAAGGGTAACTCATCAGGAGCATCAAATAGATTTACAAGTAGCGATGGAAGCAAACATTTCTACTTCATCTGGGAGTCCTCATACTCCCTCAATGGTTGTCACTACAGGGGGTGTTCTGCCTCCTAACTCACCCTCACAGTTCCAGACCACTATGGTCTCGACTGTCTCTACCTCGGGAAGTGGTCTGATTCCTTCTATGGAAGCGATCACCACTTCATTCACCTAGAGTGCGATGAGCCCTTCGTTTTCATAAGGGATGCCCGACTTTCACATGAACTCGGTCCTATCCTACTCCACCCTACATACCATGGGTCTGGGGGTAGGGAGCTCAAACGCTCCTCTGAAAGGGTCCATGGGGGGAACCTCATCCCCTTATAATGCTTTCCTGTATGGTGGGGGTCATATACCTTTGTTGTCTCCCTCACTCGTCGACACTCCTTAGCAACCCGTCTAGCCGACCATGAACTACAACCTGTCTAGAGCAGGTAGTCAAGGACCTTCTTCCAACACCACGCAGGTGGGTTCATTGTCATTATATTTTTTCAATGCATTTGGTAACAACACATTCTCATCAATTGTCATCTCGGTCAGGGGTAACCCTGGTTTTGGACAACAAAATCCGGTGCAGGGTACTATTCCTGCACAGGCAGAAAACACCTCACAAGGACCATGGAATCCATGGCATGGATCAGTCCCCTCGTCAGTGATGTTGATCGAGGGAAACCACTTCCATGGTCAATGGAACCCTGGGAAAAGATATATACCTATGTCCATCAGATTGAAAAGGGGAAATCCCTTCCAGAACCTTTGGAATGTAGCTTTGGGAGCAATCCCTTCCCATCCCTGAACATCCTACTATGGGAGCCAATCGATGACATCTCAACAAGCACAGTATCCATACGCTGGCCATGGCCATGGATTTTACCAGAACCCTAGTCAGTAGCCTAACTGTTTCTGACAACCTGGTGCCAGCCAAAATCTAGGCTCCTTTCCCCCTGTACATACTCAGCAACCTAAGCTACCTTTTCTAGAAACATTGCATTTGCCAGACTTTTCAAGATTGTTAAACGACCCAATCTGTGACAATCCGTGTTGGCTAGCCATGCCAACAAAGTTTCCCTTGGACATCCTGAAGTTCTAAGGTAAGCCTAATGAAGATCCAAGTGATCATGTGACTACCTTTCACCTATGGTGTTCGTCCAACTTGTTGAAAGACGAATCTATCCAGTTGTGATTGTTTCAACGTACTCTTATCGGGAGTGCTGCGAAATGGTACATCGAGCTCGATCGCTCAAGATACTCTACTTTTGGCAGATTGGCAATGGTTTTTTTAAACCATTTTCACTTACCTTAGAGATACAATGTCATCACCGAATTGTTGGCCAACTTTCAGAAAATGAAGACTAACCATATCTCATATCACATCCGAGAATGGCGATGTAGAAAGAGTTTGATAAAAGTATTAGTCCCACCAGATTTCTTGTTGGAGTGGTTCATTAAGTCTTTGGTACCTTAGTTATCCAAGGATGTCATAATGTCAGGAGTGTTTTCCGAGGAAGAGGCAATAGTAAGAGCTCAACAGCTTGAGCTAATATACTCTCAGTTTGGTTTACTTCACAATTTTTTTCCAGATGCACCATGGTCTATTCCTGACAGGACCAAACATAGGTCTAGACCACATGTCGATCATATGTTGGTTCAGCACAAACCAAGCCTGTTGATCAGCTATCAAATCAATTGCATCAATTGTTGATATAATAGACAACATCCAGCCAGACCACTGGTTCGAATTTCCCCCCTACTCAAACATCGGATGTACACAGTGTGCAATCAATGAACCCAAAGGCCACCCAGTAGCCTGACAGAAAGAAGAAACAACGAAAGAAGGGTAAGGGGGATAAGAAACCCACCAACAATGCTGGCAGAGGAAACACAGAGAATAAGAAATCGAAGTATCCATGTAACCTTTGCACGGAATACCATCCGACTCACCTGTGCCCTCAGCTAGGGGAGGGACAAAATTTTTTGGCGCAGCAGCAGCCTTTTGTGTTAACGAACCCATTTCCACATGGGAAAAATTTATCTCAAGGCTCTTCAAATGCAAATGGGGGAAGTCAGGGACCCCCTTCATCATCTAATAATCCCTCAACCTTTAATGTTTATATGTTGAAAGGTGATGCTCATATAGCAACTAGGGAACACTGTTTGCACTCTTTTCGTCGGTGTGTGAGCAAAAAGTGAGTGCTTACATGCCTAGTTGGGCTCTGCTAGTCATGACAGCTGTATGTAAAGAGGTTAGAAAGAAAACAATAGAGCTATTAACAAGAATTAAATAAAAACTAAA
>ML789056.1:44443-74724 GCA_009831015.1 Picea engelmannii | reverse complement strand
GTCATTACTTCCCTTGAACAAAAACTATTGATTATTTCTCATATATATTGTGCATGGTGTATTGTGGTGTATTGGTGTAACTCTTATACTATTGTTAATTTATCATTGGATATAATTGAATGGTTTAAGTATAAGTTGGAAAAAAATTTTAAAATTGTACTTGATACTGATTCACCCCCCTCTCAGTATCAACAAGATCAATGTCTTCATTCTCCCTCTCTCTCCAATGGACATACATCCTATAAAATGACAAGTTCAAAAGAGAGTTAAACTCTTGTTTTTCAAAATTTTCCATGTGTTTGAGGGTGTACGCGGGATGTATCGAGCAAAGTCACGTATGCATGAGGGCAGGTTTTTTTTTTCCCGCAGACATACACGTGTTGTCCTTGTACAACCCACATACACGTAGGGCCGCACCTTTTTAAGAGTATGCACCCCCCAAAAAAAACTAAAATAAAAAAAAAAAGGGGAAGTATTGAATTAAAAGAGGGGTTGATTTATATTTACTTGGTCTGAGCGGAAGTTTGTTTCGTCCATTGAAGCTACCAGAATCAACTCTTTTAACAAAGGGATGTTTTTGGATTTTTGGTCAATTCTCAATTTGCAATGGTGATAATGAGCTACCAAGCTTCTATTTATAGAATTTTTTGGCCCTTTTTGTCATTTTTTGAACCCTTTTGTCATTTTTTCTAGCTTAAAAATCATTTAACTTGGTTCTTGAGTTTCTCATTGGATGTTACAATACACTTCACTTTTGGTTTGGAAAACGTTTTTCGAGATGGGTCACTTTTAAGGTCCTTTGGTAAAAAGTTTTTTTTCCAACTGTTTGGATTTAAGCTAGGATTCCACCTCCACTTTTTCCATCTCGTTGTCTTTTCCTCTTTGCCATAGGATTGATCCCATTGAATTGTGACACAAAACCATCATTTATACTTAATAAGTGTCGTAATTTGGTGGTAGAGCCTACCCCTTCATGGATGCCCTAGGTAGATCCTGGTTGCATTTTTCTATCCATGTTGTCTTTAATGAATTTAGGCTCCGGAGTCCTTCTTCGTCTTGTCCTGATTACGAGTTTGAGCCTCATTTTCATGATTTATCATCACTCTTGAACTCACCCTTGAGACTCCCAAACAAAAATGAGTTTTCTTTAAGCCCTTTTCAGACTCTATAAACATGAAAATATTATCGAGCAATCTTTTTGTCCTTCACGCTTGCCAAACTAAAACTTGAAGGCACGTCTGTTTGGTGGTAGTTTACCCATTTTTCTGTCTGGACAGTCAACTGTACGAACAAAGGTATACTCTAGTAACTTCAGTTCGCCAGAAGAGTATTATCAGGTATACGTTTAACCCTTTTTCGGCCCTGAGGGACTAAATTTATGAAAAAGGAACCCCCACGAAGTCCATAGTTAAGCTCTTTTCAGACTCCCTAAAAATGAAAATATTGTCAAGTCACCTTGTTCCTTCACACTCATTAAACTGGTCCAGAAGAACATTCCCTATGGAGTCCATAGTTAAGATCTTTTTCAGACTCCTTAAAAGTGAAAAGATCGTCGAATGACCTTGTTCTTTCACACTCATTAATTGGTTCAAAAAACAATCTATTGGCATGAGTTTACCCATTTTTCCAGCTTGTAGATTAAGGAGGAAAAAGGTACACCTCGAGAGATTCATCTCACCGGGAGAGTTCTCTTCATCAAATTTTACTTTTTTGGGCTAAGGAGACTAAATCTAGAAAAAGGCAGCGAGTCCATAGCTAATCTCTTTTTAGACTCCTTAAAATTGAAAAGATTGTCGAGTGATATTGTCTTTGTCACACTAGTTAAAATGGTTTTGAACATACATCTTTTCGGTGCTAGTTTACCCCTTTTTTGAACCGACTAGATTACCTTCGAAAAAGGTACCTCGGTGGAGTCTTCTTTTTCTCTTTTTCATACTCTCTAAAAATGAAAAACCATCGACCTTACCTTCTCTAGGCTCGTTAAAATTACATTGAAGGGTGTTATCATTGTGTCCTATTAATCGCATTTGCAGCCCTGCATTTTGGCCTAACGTCGGCTCCATGTTGCTCTCAAGTGAATCTTTGAAGCATTCCTTATACGCAAGCCTTCTAGCACTTTGCATCTGTGTCTTGACACCTTGACCCATCGAGGAATTTTCTTGAGAGTCATTTTCCTGCACATGTCGCCTTTCTCTGAGCATCAGTGTGTTCCTTATGCTTGGAACTAGTATGTTTGTGTTACACATGAAATTTGCACACCTAGGTACCTCTCCCAAAGTGTCGTAAAGTGTCGTATAAGTGTTGCATACACCTTGACACCATAGCATAACCTATGTCACAATCCCTAGTCAATGTGGAGGAGGGATATATTACATGAAGGCAAAGAAATACTAAGTACACATGAATTATTATTATTATTCATGGAAAAGAATTTGATTAAGTGAGAGAATCAAGTGCACATGAATTAATATTACTATTCATGAAAAATAAAGTAATTAAGTGTGAGGATCCACCTCACATTTGGTTTCCTACTTTTTACGGAAGGTGGAGGATCTCATGGATGGTTGAAATATTTCCTTCTTAAAATCCTTAAGAGATATTTCCTCCCCAAAATCCTTAAGACATATTTTCTCCCCAAATATCTTAGAGATCCTTTTCTTAGTGGATCTGATGAGAGATCTTCTCCATGGTGGTTAAACCTCCAAATCCTATATAATGAGGGGTTTCCATGGAGGAGGAAAAAATGGGAGATTAAGAATTATACCAAACTTATGATCTCATGAGTGGTATGTCATTTGGAGCATTAGCATTCTATGTGTGGACTGTTTAAGCAAGGGTTTGCACAAGGGGAACTTGATGAATCTGCTACACTCACATCTATGGTTGTAAACATTCTTCATTGTTGTTATCTTTAATATAATATGATTGGACTATTTCTTTCAATTATGTGTTTGATCTCACATGAATTCATCTCTAATAGATAGATCTATTTCGAGCTAATCTCAGTAGAGTAGGAAGTTGTTTGTACTTTTGTTTGTCTACAGGGCTTATCGAGGAGCGTAAGATTGGAGCTCAACTCGGACTGTGCAGGGACAAACACTAGTAAAAGGTACTTATTTTCTCCTTCCTCCTCACACATTATTTTATATAGATCTAAAAGGAAGTCATTTCCCACGATAAGCATCTTCTGTCTTAAGAGTTAAGAGTCTAGCTCTTAAGAGGAGATCTACCTGTCCGCAGGGAGATTTTCCCTCAACAGAAATTGGTGACTCCACTGGGGAAGGAATTCTATTGTATTTCCTTGGTTTGTCCCTGCCCTTTCACCACCTTTCATATCACTTTTTATGTTTGTTTATGATCCATTATCCTTCTCCCATCTTCACGTACATTTTCACCAATTTTTATGCATTCTGGGTGAATGTCTTGCAATTTTTTGGCTCTTTTTCTCAGCTTCTGGGAAGCCTGGCACCCCCTGCCCTTAATATCAGAGCACCAATGCTCCCTAAAGGCCTTAGACAAAGTGTTATAATGCTCTGTGTACCCTTTTGGGGGAGCACCAGCCTCCTTCTTGGGGTTTTTCTGCCTTTTCCTCATTAGTTTTTTGCAACCTGTTTTGTGGAAATATTTACCCAGTCTTTGTGAATGGTTTGTGAAGTTATTTGGATTGGTTTTTGATTCTTATCAGTACCTATTGTATTTATTGGAGCTTGAAACCCTTTTCAGAAATGTGAAAATTGCTCTTTCTAGCTGCTTGTTTTGTCGAGACAATTTGGGTATTTTCTCTTTCTCTCTGTCTCTTTTTGGATTCTTCTCTGCATTTTATTGCACTCCTTGGATGCTTGCTGGTTTTAGGATCCTTGATTTATTTCTTGTTAGACCAAGATTTTTCTTTTTCTTCTTTGAGTTCTCACTACCTTGAGTGTGTGCTTTGTTTGTAGTCTTTTTCTTCATGTCTTTTGCATCTACATATGACTCTTTCTCCTTATTGAAAGTAATGGAGCATTGAAGTTTTTGTGTTTACTTTATGTATACATCATAATCAAAAAAATAACATATGTGCATTTTTTATTTTAGGTAGTGAAACTAGCTTGCATTTGAAGTAGCGGAATTGCATGTTTTCGGGCATTTTTGGGACATTTTGCATCTAAAATGATGAATGTTTTCTCCTTCTCATAGCATAGTTTTCATCAAAATGAAAATATTTCATATTCATATATTTGCATAGCTTTAGAGTCGGTCAAAACACCATATTGTCCACACCATTTTCATTTTGAGTAACAACAGCGTTAAAAATCAAGCGCTAAACTAAAATTTATCAGACTTTTTACATCTTTGTTAGCAAACCTACATTAGTTTAAGGTGTAGGGCTTTGGAATAGGTTGAAAGGATAACTTTCCAAAGCTATCAAACAAACTTAGTATCTTGTGGTAGGGAGAGTGAAATCCAATTGTCGTATAGGCTTTTTGGGATCCCCCTCTCACATAGGGGTTACGCACGAGGTCGCATTCGGGCAAATTACAGAGATTATCCCTCTATGGTTCAATTGTTTGTAGTGGTTGGATCGTATATTGGGGGTCACTTGAAGGTATACCCATGATTATGTGTGGGAGCCTCTCGGTTTGATTTCGGACTTGTTATCCTACCCATACGTTCCAACTGGACTGTCGACTGTACTCGCCCAGGGGCTGACTACGAATTGGTGACCTTAGTAGCCATAATATTTAGGATCCCACACAAGGTTACGGTGAAGGGAAGTCTCACTGTACCTGGAATAGACGTTGGTCAAACTCACTTAGGCTTCTTGGAGGGTAAATCCACAATTACTGGGTGGAAGCTTGCACCAAGGCATAAGTCCGTTAAGTAGGTAGCCAATGTAACTGATCCACCCACTCTATCCACGCCCCTTCCTATTTTGATCTTGCGATGTTGGATTTCATCACCAACTAGTGGTTTCATTGTAGGAAGGTTTTTTTTATTGATTGCTTCTCAGATTCATAGCGTGTGTTGTTTGTTTTACTTAGTGGACCTTAGGTTGAGTCAGTGTTAATGGCAACAAATCCCAAGAGTACCAATGGAGGAACCCCTTCTCTTGGGGAACCTTATACCTTTCCTTCATTTGGAAACTTTGGTCCATTGTATATTGCCACACTGAGTCTTCTAGGACTCACCATCAGATTACTAGTTTGGTTGTTCCCCACTCCGGTGATCCAAAATCCTCCCAATGTTTCAACTGCACCTAACACTTTAGATGTCATTACACCACCCACACATCAACCTCATGTCGAATTTTTGCCTTCTTAGTCCATCAAGTCTCCTTCCATTTCTCCTTCTTCGCCTAGTGAAAGCTCTAAAGCAAGTAGCTAGGTTGATCAGAGGAAGAAGAAATGGAAAGAGAAGAAGAAAAAAATCCCGAAAAGGACCAAGGCCCCAACAACATCAGATCTTGGCTCTAAGAAACTAGTTATCGTTAATAGTACTAGGAGTGTTGATGAGGTCAACAAGATTAAAATGAAGAATCTGAAACCCAAATTCCCTTGCAATCTTTGTAAGGGTGACCATTTTCAGAGGGATTGCCCCGGTCTTATCAAGGTCTTAAAAATGTGGTCCTCTACATCATCGGCCTTTGCTGGTCATGTCGATGATACCCCATCAACTAGTGATGTTAAGGTTGGTAAGAAGAAGAAAACTTTCAAGTTCCCTTGCATGTTATGCAAAGGTGATCATTACTCTCACCTTTGTCCATGCATGGACGAGGCTTCTTCTCTTTTGGAAAAACTTCAACTTTCAAAAGGTTATCGTAAGCTTTCCTCCAACCCATCGTTAGGTGATGGACTGGTCAATATGGTTCCATCCCCTGTCAGTCTGGTTGATCAGGTGGTCAATCTAGTTTCCTCCCTGATTGAGCCACAAACCCAAGTAGTCGATCTGTTTTCATTCTTGATCGACCCCACTCTCCCATTAGAGAGTGATGCCAAAGCGGTCGATCTATTTCCACCTGTTGACCCCATTCTCCCCTTGGAGAATGAAACCCAAGTGGTCACTCCAGTTACATCATCAGTTAAATGCCACTCTTCCACTGAGGAGTGCCAAAGTGATTGATCCAGTCCCTTCCTCAATCAGTCCCACCCTTCATCCGAAGAGTGCCAAAGTGGTCAATCCGGTTCTGTCATCGGTCGATCCCACTCCTCCTTTGACGAGTGCCAAAGTGGTTGATCCAGTCCCTTCCTCGGTTAGTCCCACCCTTCATCCGAAGAGTGCCAAAGTAGTTGATCCAGTCCCTTCCTCGGTCAATCCCACCCTTCATACGAAGAGTGGCAAAGTGGTTGATTTGATTACATCATCGGTCAATCCCACTCTTCCTTTGAAGAGTGCCTGTTCGATCTATCTGATCCAATCATCAGTCGATCCTACTCTCCCTCTAGAGAGTAAACCCGATACTGCCCATGTTTTTCTCGTTGATACAGAATCCACCACGCCGGGGGGCATTACTCCTTCTCCCGTGAAACCCCCTCCAAGTAATGAGGCCATTCTTTTTTATTGGGTTGTGCTAACTAGACCTCGTCGTCCCTCTCACATTGCTTTCCAAATTACAATACAGGTTTGTGGTAGGGACATTCCTCAAACGCTGAAAGATGAAGGTGTTTTTGTTAGTATTTTGTCTTATGTTTCTTGGTACGCTTTGGGTTATCCGCGGCTTGTGTCGGTTACATAGAATCTACTAGCTTTTAATAGAAGAAATAGTCAACCTTTAGGGACCCTCCCTCAGTTTCCCATAACTTTGAGAGGGAAAAATGTCTTTATTGATGTCATGGTAGTTCAATATCCCTTGTATTTTGCTTTACTCCTTGGGTGGGATTGTGTCTATTCCATGAAATCTATTGTGTCCACTATTTTCCATGTGATATGTTTCCCTCACAATGGAATAATTGTGACTATTAATCAACTTTCATTCATCGGTCCTGACGGGATTACATCCCTAAATGGTTCTTATATGTAGATAGTATCACCCTCGCCACATGTTAATTATGTGGCATTGTCTCCAATGACTTCAACTTCTGATGATTTATATCTGGTAGTTGACATGGTGATCTCTTCGATAGGGCTATTGGAGCTTGATCTCCTTACCCCTATTGTGGCCCTCGACATGTGTTCCTTCCAGAGTGATTATCTTCCATCCAGTGAAGATCTCTTGGAATCCATGACCAAGTTTTGTCCCTTGACATGGTGTCCTTCCAGAGAATTATCCTCTTGGAAGCCATGATCAAGAAGCAGTCATGAGCATAGTTTCTCTTCTCTATGGTAAGCTCGTTAAAAAATGAAACAGAGGTCATGAGCATAGTTTCCCTTCTTTGTGGCAAGCTCATTAAAAAATGAAATAGAGGCTTTGAGCATATTTATTTTCCTGTGTCAAGCTCATTAAAAAATGAAACAGACACCTCTTTTGAACCTTCTTTTCATCCACCCCTCTCCTTTTTTCTCATCTACTAGATAAATTGGTGACAACCTCAAAGTCAGTGAATGAATTGAAGATTGGAAGGCATGTCTCCAGCCTTTGATGATCATTCTAGAGTGAAGCCACTAGTTTTTCAAGTTGGGGGCATACCAAGCTTAGTCTTTGTTCTTTCTCGTGCTCATAAATGCATGAGAATGCATCCAGGAAAACTTTTATCTCTTTTTCAGACCTGTATGGATACACGAAAAAGGAACCCCCTGGAGTCTCCTTTAAGCTCTTTTCAGACTCTCTAAACATGAAAATATTTATGAGTGATCTTGCTTCCTTTCCCACTCGTTAAAAGGTTTGAAAGGGTGTCTTTCGAGTGATAATTTATCTCTTTTTCGACCTCGCGAGACTAACATTACGAAAAAGGACAACATTGGAGTCACCTTTAAGTTCTTTTTAGACTCTCTAAACATGAAAAGATTACCGAGCGACCTTGTTCTTTTCACGCTCATTAAAGTATTTGAAGAAAATTTCTGTTGAGCGATAGTTTATCTCTTTTTCAGTCTCATCAGACTACTTTATGAAAAAGGAACTGAGAAAGTTCTCTTTTAAGTGTTTTTCCAAACTCTATAATCATGAAAAAACTTTGAGTTTTCTGTCTTTGGACTCGTTAAACAAACATCGACAGGCCCATGCGAGATCGAACCCTTACTTCTTCCAGTTCGTTAAACAAAGGAAGAGGGACTTACCGAAGGTGAGTTATATCGAGCATGTGTTACCATCCTCGATCTCATTAAATTAAAAATAGGTACTTGTCTATCTTGATGGGGGAAAAATTGAAAGGAGCAATCCAAGCAGTTTTTGAGAACATTACCAGCAATTCTTATAGTCGCCCTTGAACACGACACTTTGTCTTTGCACACATATTAATCCGTTGAACCTCTACACTGAACCAATCCTCTGATTTTTTCTTACTCCTTTGGTTCACCCGACGAAAGTCACAGTATCCATTGCATCATAGTGTTTTGGTCCATGTCATGTTTTTGTTGTTGTGCCTCAGTGTTCAAGGGAAGTATCCGCCTCGTGAGTCAGCCATAGCAAATATCTTGTCTAAATACCCATGTCAGTCCATGTTCATTTGATCTACCAATTACATCTCTCTGTCTGTTTCGTGTCTTTGATGGGGGATACATCAAGGCCCTCCTTCGACGAGTCTATTCCTATCGACTTCAACACATTATCTAGGAACTAGACTTAGAAACTAGTTAGTACTTTGGGACCTGCATACCTCAATGGTAGGCCTCCTCACATTCGACAGTGGGTTTACATCATTGATCTCTGATCGAATGATTCCATGGATGTTCGACTTCATCTCATCCATTCACATTCGTTGGAATGTACTAGGGTACCTTGGGAATCATTGACATCAATGGTGATCTCCCTCACGCTTGTTAATGGTTTACATCATTGACCGGTAATCAAGTGGTTTCTTCCATGTTCAACATCAAGACATCTATTCACATGGTTAGATTCGTACTACATAGGGATTGGTAAGAAGACCCTGGGTTGAGTGATCACTCTTATATATACTTTGCCCAGGTTGTGAAGGAGTTTCTTTTGAACAATGACACATATACTATTACATAGATCCACTTTGTATTGGTCATGGCTATGTCTTGTCATCTCATAGATCCACTATGTATTCTTTGTGGCTACGATCAGTTCAGTTCATGGGAGTATAGATCCACAGTGTATTTTTCGGTTTATCAATATAATTATGGATCCGTAATGTATTTTATGGTAGCCATATCTTGCAAGTCTTGATCACCCAAGCATAGGTATGCCTGCCTTGGGTTTGAAGCATGTCATAATATTTGTTGGATGTTTGTGTGCATCTTCTATCAGATTCTCCGAGTCTACACCCTTTCTTTGAAGATTTGTAAAGTGTTTTGGCCATCATTCTCTCTTCTGACCTCACACTCTAGGGGGCATTATGTTACACATGAAATTTGCACACCTAGGTACCTCGCCCTAAGCATTGTAAAGTGTCGTATAAGTGTCGCAGACACCTTGACACCATAGCATAACCTATGTCACAATCCCTAGTCAATGTGGAGGAGGGATATATTACATGAAGGAAAAGAAATACCAAGTACAGATGAATTATTATTAATATTCATGGAAAAGAAATTGATTAAGTGAGAGAATCAAGTGCACATGAATTATTATTAATATTCATGAAAAAGAAAGTAATTAAGTGTGAGGATCCACCTCACATTTGGTTTCCTATTTTTTAGGGAAGGTGGAGGATCTCATGGATGGTTGAAATATTTCCTCCTTAAAATCCTTGAGAGATATTTCCTCCCCAAAATCCTTAAGAGATATGTTCTCCCCAAATATCTTAGAGATCCCTTTCTTAGTGGATCTGATGAGAGATCTTCTCCATGGTGGTTAAACCTCCAAATCCTATATAATGAGAGGTTTCCATGGAGGAGGAAAAAAGGGGAGATTGAGAATTATACCAAACTTATGATCTCATGAGTGGTATGTCATTTGGAGCATTAGCATTCTACGTGTGGACTATTTAAGAAAGGGTTTGGACAAGGGGAACTTGATGAAGCTGCTACACTCACATCTATGGTTGTAAGCATTCTTTGTTGTTGTTATCTTTAATATAATAAGCTTGGCCTGTTTCTTTCAATTCTGTGTTTGATATTACATGAATTCATCTCTAATAGATAGATGTATTTTGAGCTAATCTCAATAGAGTAGGAAGTTATCTGTACTTTTGTTTGTCTACGGGGCTTATCGAGGAGCATAAGATTTGAGCTCAACTTGGACCATGCAAGGACAAACACCGGTAAAAGGTACTTATTTTCTCCTTCCTCCTCACACATTAGTTTATCTATATCTAAAAGGAAGTCAATGTCCACGGTAAGCATCTTCTGTCTTAAGAGTTAAGAGTCTAGCGTGCAAGAGGATATCTACCTGTCCATAGGGAGATTTTCCTTCAACAGTTTGTGACACTCGTTCCTCCTTTGTAACATAAAATTCTTTTATTATTTTTCAAGCTTTGCAAAATTATTGAAAAAGACAAAAATAAATAAAATATACCCGAAAAAAAGGATGGGAAAAGTATTTTATTTTTATAGAAGCACAATGAGTCACCCTTGGACAAAGCACATCCTCTCATTTGTTTGTCAAAGCTCTTGGATTTAATATGACCTCAGGAAGATGTTCTCGCTACATAGAGTTGTGTCCTCTTCTGTTTCGTTGTTCTTCCAAACATATGGAGAGTTTGTGTTGCCTCTTGCATCATGAACTTATGTCAGTATCATTTTGCCTGAGTCTCATCATTCATTGTGCTAATTTCCAATGAAAGTTTTACCCAACTTGAGTTGGCCCTTATACAGTTTGTCTCTTGTCCTCATGCCCAACCATCCCGAAATTCCAATCAAGTCTTTGTTTGAAATTAATGAAGTTCTCTGCCTGATCACCGAGATCCTCATTTTTGTTCCCGATGAGCCATCGAAAACCTCTAGGTACTAAAGTTGTACACTCATATTACACTCCTACCCAAGTTTTGAATATCTTGAAGTTGTTTCTCGAGCTTTGAAGGCCTCATCTCCAACCATCAGGCGTCATTGGCTTCTTGAAGATGGATACTATACATGTATATATTTTGATTTTGAGATGTAGATTCATTGTGTATTGCTCGTGGTTACACTTTATATAGTTATATGGCATGGATCTGCAGTGTATTTTATTGGCATCCATGATTTATTTCATCCTGAGCATGGGTATGCCCACCTCGGTGAGACATTTTTTATTTTGCAGATGGAACCTTCTGAACTCTGGT
The DNA here is from genome assembly GCA_009831015.1 of Picea engelmannii. Taxonomy (NCBI): domain Eukaryota; kingdom Viridiplantae; phylum Streptophyta; class Pinopsida; order Pinales; family Pinaceae; genus Picea; species Picea engelmannii. The sequence goes on along the minus strand of ML789056.1, from coordinate 63,424 downwards.
CCTGGGCTCATTCGCTTCGTACATTGGTAAAGATTTGTAATGTATTTTAGCCATCAGATTCTATTCTAACCTCACACATTAGTAAGCATCTATTATAACCCTAAATTTTACCTTGCGTGTGTACCTGGCATCAAGTCATCTTACTTGCTATTTTTTCCAAGCTACCACTGAAATCTCTTCTTAAAAAACACTATTTTTGAAGATGTGCGTGCCCTGCACCATTACTGAATGCATGTGTACACTTGTTGCACCACTACAACTCATGTACATATGCTATCTACACCATTACAGCCTATGTATACCCACAAAAGTTGCAAAAAATAAAAATTTGCAAGGGAATATGGGCTTTTGGGTAGTCTCCTAACCAATTGACCGCCCATAGCCCTGTCACCCAACCGAATAACTATCTTTTTGGCATATAAAAGAAGGCATTGGGGTCACATTCCTGGAAGAATCATGAAAGAAATGAAACTCTTCCCATTTCATAATCCCCCCTTGCCCCAAGAATTTGCAGCCACATTGTGAGTTTTGAGCCAGAATTCCTTATTCTAGCCTTTTTCCTCCATTAATAGCCTAATCCATTTCCTATAGAGAGTTGAAGAAGAGAAAGATTCAAGGAAGCAGTTGGAGATTGATGAAGAGGATCCCAGGACCGGGTTTGAGGAGTAGTCGTCGATCTCATTTTGTAAGTGACTTTGTGAGATTAATATAAAGAAGTACTTTTTTCATCTCGCCATATGATGTGTTCAATATTTATGTTTGATTTGCATTTTGTTATGACGTCTAACCCACTAATTCATATATAAAATACATGTTTGTAGTTTCTTGTTTGTCTTTTGGTGAATGCAGGTCAACCTTGAGAGGATATTTGCATTCGAGGAACAATTGAACACAGAGGGATCGACACTAGACTCAGAGTTTAAGGTAAGACTATTGTATCCCTATACTTTGTACTATATGCATGAATGTGGGATACTGTCGGGATAGTTATTAAAAGTAGGAGACTTTAGACAGTTAGGTCTGCCTGCACTTTAGAACCCTAGTGTAGTCTGTAGGGGGGTTTCCCCGCTATATCACAAATGCTCCAGCCACTTTCATGAGGATGATGGATGATATCTTGTGACCATTCACCAATACTTTTGTAGTGGTGTATCTGGATGACATTCTCATTTATAGCAAGACTTGGGCCAAACACTTGCAGCATATTCAGCAAGTTCTGCACACCCTGCAGCAGCACAAGCTATATGCCAACTTGGAAAAATTCTCCTTCGGCATGGACAGGGTCCATTACCTAGGCTACATCATTGATTAGCATGGCGTACATGTGGATCTAGCCAAGATCCAAGTCATCCATGACTGGCCAGCCCCAACCACACTCATTGAGCTTCAGAGATTCTTGGGCCTTACCAATTTATACTATAGGTTCATGTTGGGATTCTCCCATATTTCATGGGCCCTCACCTAAATAACCAGGGGTGGTGGTAAGGATAAATTTACATGGGTTCAATCCCAACAATAAGCGTTCAATGATTTGAAACAACGCTTATGCTCAGCCCCTCTACTTTCACTACTAGACCTACAACAACCCTTTGAGATCGATAAAAATGCTTCAGATTATGTTGTGGGCATCATTCTCACTCAAGACAGCCACCCGATGGCCTATCATAGTGAGACACTATCAGATGTTTTCCGTAAGTACCCTACTTATGAAAAAGAAATGTACTCCATTGTGCAAGCCTTCCGCCAGTGGAGACATTACATTATGGGGAAGGAGACAGTCATCCACACTGATCATAAGCCACTGCAGCTCATCTAGACATAAGTAAAATTGCAGAATGACTACCATCAAAAGTGGTCCACATACTTGCAGGAATTCCACCTCAACATCAAGTATAAAACAGGAAGCAACAATCACACCGATGATTGCCTCAGCAAACCACCAATTGTGACACTCACCATGGTTCTATACTCTTGCAGCCATGATACCTCTGGATGGCCCCAACTCTATGAGATAGACCCAGACTTCACCACCACTTACCAAATTTTGGGTGCAAATGCAGTTGTCGATAATTTCCATCTTCAGGATGATTTTTTTTGTCATCTGGGCCATATCTGTGTTCCATAAAGTGAGTGAGTGAAGCTGATATGGTAATCCCACCACAGTAATGTGGCAGGAAACTTCAGTGTCAAAAAGACAGTGGAAACGCTACAAAAACATTTCTATTGGCCAAAACTTCGACAAGAGGTCAAAAAGTATATCAGGTCCTGCATTCTCTGCATTATTGCCAAACCAGCCACTAAGAAATAGGGCTTGTACACCCCTCTTCCTACTCCTAACAAGCCATGTAAATACATCTCAATGGACTACATGTCGTGCCTCCCTTCCACCAAGCGGGGAAATGACTATGCTTTTGTGGTTGTTGATCTCTTTTCTAAGATGGTGATTATGGTTTCCTGCAAGAAGAGCATCACAACAAAGGCCACTTCCAAGCTCATCTTTGAACGAGTCTGGGTACATTTTGGAATCCCACAAACCATTGTCTCATATTGGGACACTTTATTTCTTAGGACATTTTGGTCGAGCCTCTGGTCACTACTAGACACCAAGATCACCAAATCCATGGCCTTCCACCCCCAGACAGATGGTCAAACCGAGTTCGTAAATTGAATGATTGTGCATATCCTTCACATGTATAACTCCAAGCATCCTCACACATGGGATGAGAGCCTTCCCTATGTCCATCATAGCTATAAACAATCCCTACATAGCTCAACCGGCGACAGCCCCTTTCAGGTGAGGTTGGGATTCCAACCATTGGGTCCCATAGATGTTTCACTTCCCCTTGAGCTCACCTCAACCGACTCATCTCTTTCTCCAACTGATGTTGACAAAGCCACCTAGTTCATTGAGTGGATCCAACACATCCTCAAATAGGTTCATGATATCTTATAGAAGTCCAATGACAAGTACAAGTAGCGCCATGATCAACATCGGGTGCCACATAAGTTTCAAGTGGGCGACAAAGTTTGGTTGCACTTGCAGAAAGAACGCCTTACAAGACCCCATAGGAAGATTCTCCCACTCTGTTATGGGTCGTACACCATCACCAAGGCTATGGGGGATAATTCTTTTGTGCTCAACATTCCTCCTTTCCTTGGCACGCACCCAGTGTTCAATGTGGATCTCCTTTGACCTTATTTCCCACCATTATTGGACACCTCAAAAGTAGAAGAACAATTGACACCAATAGAGATCAACCCTGACTCCATACAAAAGGAATCTCATGATCATATGGTGGACACATAGATCAAGGGCACTTGACATTAAAGGATCCAACTTTATCAAGTTGTCAAAGCAAGGCAGCTCCTGCACCAAGGCAAGTGACTCACCCGAGGCCAAATTCAACAAAAATTTTCTCATCTGATGGGGGAACTCAACGCAATGGAGACCAATTCCTAATAAGGAGGGAGGATTGATCCAGGTGGATATCAGTGGCCACCCATCTTTTCCAACTGGCTCAAAACAATTTTCTGGTAATTTTGATAATTTACTTTTTTTAGCAGTTTTTTGGGTCCTGAAACACCTAGAGCTGTTTTGAGGCCCTAAACAATGTTTTTTGGGAAAATGGGGGGAAATATGTATGTTCCCTCGATATTTCCCCCAAAACGAATCTCCTCAATGATACCTTTCCAATGAGCTATCATGCGCCTAAAACAAAGATCATATGCAAAAGTTATGACACTGGGAAGTTGATGCACTAACTTACCCAAACGGGGCCTACATGACTTTTGGCGTTTCCTCTCCTAGGGTTAGGTTTTTTTATGTCTAGGGTTTTTAGAATTCCTGTTTATTGTAAAAAAGGCCTTCAAAGCCTCATTGTAATCATATTTTTGCGAATGAGCGCAGCCATCACATCTCTTCTCAGAGATAAGTCACCACCATTCCAACAAGCTTGTTTCTGCTGCATTTTACAGTTTCATCGTATTTCCTTATTGAATAGAAAACTCGTTTTACTGTATCTCTGTTATTTTTTGTTAAGCACCTGTTAATAATATGTATTCATTTTGTTCTTCTCATAAAATCTAGATCACCGTGCTTTTGAGTTCCACTTGATCTTGTTCCCCTTTCTGAGCATGCAGGTGATATGCTTTATAATCCCTGCCAAGTTCAGGATGAATCTTCTCAAGAAATTTACTTTTCCCAGGAAGGATTGCACTTCCTTATTACTGTGCGGAGTGTCAATTTTCAAGATTCCTTCAACTCTGCTGGTTTCTATCTTAATGCCCTACTTTGATATGATATGCCCCAATATCTTCCCTTTTTTGCATCCTGAAATGTGACTTTTTCGAATTCAATGATATCCCAAGTTTTCTGCACTTCTGGAAGACTTTCTTCAGATGCTCAAGGTTTTGTTTCAGAGTCATAATATACTGTGATGTCATCCAGATAGATCACAATAAAAATTTCCTTTTCATCAGCAAATTCTATGTTCATTTCCCTCTGGAAGGTAGCTCCAGCGTTCATCAAGCCGAAAGGCATCTTGGCATTTCCCCCATGGTGTCGTAAAAGTCGTATTTTCCCTGTCATCTAGGTGGACCATGATCTGATTATAACCTAAAAAACCGTCTAGCATGGACATATTTTGGGACCCCACTACCTTTTGCAGAATATAGTCCATTTTAGGGAGCGGGTAGTGGTCCTCGAGGGACACTTTGTTCAAGTTTCGAAAATCCACACACAATCTTATTTCGCCACTCTTTTTTCTTACAGGTACCAATTTGGCCATGCACTTCGAAAACCTTAAAGAAAAGATAATTTTATCTTCGAAGAGTTTCTTTACCTCCTTTTCGATCAGTGGTAGAAGCAGAGGATTTATCCGTCTCAACTTATGTTTGAAGGGCCTCTGGTCTTCTTTGAGAGGGATGACATGTTGAATCACTTTAGTGTCATACACCTTCAGGGAAATCCCTCATGAGCTTGATGTAGTCTTGTCTGACCTCTAGACTAAGTGTTTTCAACAATTTGATTATTTTTGGGTTCTCCTAAGTCCCAATGTTGTAGTCTTCAACATCCTCATCGTTTGCAGTGATCTTGGGATTTTTAGCCACATCGTTTTCTTCGCAAAACTTTTCCAATGGAACTAGCCCCTTTAGGATGATGTTATTTTTTAGTTGTACTATGTCCATTCTCGCTATCTGGTTTTGGAAAGGGTCATCACCACTGAGTGCATATGCACTCCCATCTTCGTCGCAGTAACACTTGTCATCAATGTTTATGTTAGTGAACCCTTCACTCATTTGGAGAAATATCTCCACCTATTTGTCATCCTAAAACACCTACCAATATTTGATATTATCAGGCACTGTCGGCATGTGTTTGACTTTGATCTCATATTTTTTGCTGGAAAATATGGGAATTTTAAAATCCGAGGCCAAGGTGGCCAATGCATCGGTGATTTGATTTTCCCCCCTTAGGATAGCCGATAGATCATACTCTGAGAATTAGTCAAGGAGGTCTAGCACCAAGTTTCTATACATTCTCAACCTAAGGTGTTTGGATTGATATATGCCTTTCACCTAGTTTATAACCAGCTCAGAGAATCCGTGCACTTCTATCCTCTTTGTGCCTAATCCTTTCAAAACCTTTAGGCCCAAAATCATTGCCTCATACTTGGCCATGTTTTTTGTGCAGTAGAAAGCAAGTTTGTACAAGCAGAGTTTTGGGCCCACTTTGGGAGGACTTATCTACATGCCATCCCCTGCCCCTTCTTTGCTAAAAGAGTCGTCAAAACTCATGTTCCACATCTTGTTCTCCACACGGTTTCTCGGATCAATGCACTTTGTTTATTGTCATGCAGCTTTATCATCGACGGCCATGATGACTATAAATTCTTCCTCTTCAAAACTCAGATCATTATAGAATATGGAGGAACCAACCTCAGTGTCAATAGAGTAGATAGGATGGTTATTTGGTTGCGTCTTACTGCTTACCATGCATTTCAATAGTACTTCTCTATATAACTACCTGTCCTGGCCAAAGACGGGAATGGTAGCATATGACATGTTCATTTTCAGAGTTCCATTTAATTTTGTGGCTCACGACCTAGATAACAACATGAAAAACTTGGGGTGTATATTAGCCATGACCACATCCATAACCATGTTCTTTGAAGGAATTTGGGCTAGTGACACGACCAAGTCTTTGATGAGTCCCAGACATTTGACCTTCCTTGAATTGAAAGAAAAAAGGTCTTTATAAGGTCTGGTGATGTCCAAACCCAGTTCGTCCATGATCACCCTTGGCATGAGGTTGTGTGACCTGCCTGAATCAAGCATGGTGTTATGAAGGATCATGTCATGGAATTTTAGACTGACATAAAATGGGGGAACTTCCTCATTATCACTTGTCTCCTAAGTGCGCGGACCAAACATAATAGCAGGGTGATTGTTATGGACTTTCAAAGTATCGGGGATCTCTCCCATTTTTAGCATCTTAATAATCTTCTCCCAGTATTCACCCTTTATGATAAGTTCATTAAAAGGGACAGATATTTTGATCTTGGCCATTTCACTCTCAAAGTTAAAGGGGAAAAAGAATTTTTCTACCTCTTTGCCATGCATTTCTCGGCTTGTCTCCAACACTTTTTTTGGAGCCTCCTCCTTTGACTTTGTTTTTTCAACCACATTTCTGGTCGAGTTGTTCGGCTTCAGGAAACTTATGGAAGGGTTATCCAATGGAGGCTTCCTTATGGCATTTGTCTACTACGGTTTGGTAGGAGCCTTCTTGCTCCTGAGGTTGTATTATTTCTAAAACTGCATGATGGCGTTGTGATATCCTTTTCTGAATTCTTTCATTTTCCAGAAGAGTGAGTCGTCCATCTCTAGCATAATATCATCATTTTCTCTCATGTATTGATCATGTTCTCCCTTCGTAAAAAAAACATGCATGTTTTTCTCATCACAGCAATGCATTTGGTCTTGGAACATCTGATCAAAATCCTCGTCTACGTAATTATTTTGGAATGGAGGTCTTGTTTGTTGGTCACCCTGTTCTCCCTACTCCCTTTGTCTGATATGAGGGACCTAACCCCTTATGAGGTTCTAATTTCTAGGTTGGGGCTCATGTTGTTCTCTGGCAGCGGGTCTATTTCCCACGGACATTCTTTCCATTAGTTTATCCATGGTCTTCATCATTAAGTCGAATTTGTTGTCTGAGGACCTAGATGTCGATGGTTGTGCATCCCCTTGGGGTTTCTTATCACCTCTGTTGAATCTTTGTTTGATATTCCCTGATGCCATTAGATTTACCTCAACCTTGATTGCATTGTTCATCATGGCATCTAGATTTGTTGATCTCCTTTCTCTCAGTAGCAAAGTGAAATCGTTGTCGAAGGAATCAGCGTATCACAGCTATGCAACCCTGAGAAGTGGTTAGAATTCTGCGAGAATTGAGTTATACACCCTCATGAAACGGGCTAAGAATTCTTGCACCATCTCCTCTGGAGCCCTCTTCATGTTATTGTACTGCATCAACAACTGCAAAGGGTTCTTCTCGTATCCCCATCTGATGATGAAGGATGTTTCAAATGTGGTGAAGTCTTGAATGCTTGATGTTGGGAGGGCTTTGGACCACTTCCTCACCTCCCCCGATAAACTCTGCACAAACAATATCATCTTTTCATCTGCATAGTCCACCTCCTCTAGGTCGACAAAATCAAGGGAACCAATCCAAATGCTTTTGGGCCGAAACGTTCCCTTCGACATCTTAGAGCTTGATCCTCTGGCTGTAATTCTGGGGCAAATCATGCATTTGGGATGGCAAAACAAGGGGGGAGAATCTAACAGCCATGGCTCTAGGAGGGTTAGGGATTTGGGGGATGTTCTTATGTATAAGATCTTGAAACCTCTTCTGGATAAAGACTATATCGTCCAAATTGGTCTCTGACTTAGACCTGAACAGGGTTTATTCAAACAGGGAATCAAAATCAAGGTTGTTGATGCTTTGCATGCCGTCTTTCGGTAAGGATAGGCTTCTGTCCAAGTAATAGAATGGTTTCGGTGCTTTCTCCCTAGTCCTGTGTAGAAGTTTCTTGGGGTCGCACACAGGCTCTACAAGGTTTGGTTCAGGATTTTCTCTGGTATAGATTGTCTTCAGAGCTAGGGTTCCTGAATCACGCTACTTTGTGCTACTGATATTTTTGACTGGAGTCGCTAAGGTAAAGGTTTCATCCAATACAGATGTTTGACCCTCTGTTACCCTCAATGGTCAAACTATAATGTTAGTTGTTCTCCCAAGGAAATTTTATTTAATTTCGTCCCCGACAATGGCGCCAGAATGTTAGCTCTCTGTAAACTTCATTTAGCTGAGAAACAAATGGTGGAGGCAACCTACAAACCAACTTTGAGTCCTGAAACTAGCCTTTTGGACCTGGAGAGGACTCTCTTGGGAGACACTATCTCAATATAGGATATGTCTTTAAGTTGTTGGCTAGATTTAACATCTTTGAATAATAAGTTTTGGTGCCATTGGCGAAAGAGAATAAGACCTTGGGATATGGAGTCAATTAAATAAAATGATAGAAACAAATAACTCGATGACTAAACTTGAGAGGATAAAGGCTAAGAAAGCAATAGTCTTCAGTTTAAAATTGTCGTGTGTGGAGAAAGGGAAAAAACACATGAAGAAACTCGGAGCACCACTGAGTATGAATTCAGAGTTCACTTAGAGGAATGACGGTTTGTCTAAATGGCATGAATCCCAGGTTGTTGCGAAACAAATCCCAGGTTTGAAAATACGCTCCTATTTAGACATAAATAGATATGAATAAAGAATATAGGAAGTACGTACACAAAGAAAGGAAACAATACATCCAACTACTACAATTAGAATATTTTCATCAAATCTTCAGGACTTTTGCATTAAATTTCGATCAAGCTCAAACTACATTTAATAGTCACTATCTACACTAGTTTTGTCAACCAAGTTGGCTTACATTGAAAATATAAAATATATAGGTGAGGGTGCCTCTTGAGCTTCCCTTCTCTCTAGCTATTGTCCCTAGAACTTAGGAAACTAATTGTTCTACATTAAATGACTTTTCGCATGATGCCTTTCCAAAAATAGAAACCAACTGCATTTGGTCTCATCATAACTACTTGTCTTTGCCACGGGGATTCGGTTATCAGCAAGGTCTCGTCATGGGGAGAGTGATGTGTCGATGTCTTCCTTCAACAAGATATATGAATGATCAAGTGTTCTATCAAACTCCCTCCATTCACTATAATGGCCTTGATTTTTTTCACGTGCTCATTTGTTAGGGTGTGTATGTGGCGAGTGACTACTAACTATCGTAGTCGTTACCAAAATGACAAAACTGCCTAAGAACGGTGCCTCCTTAAAAACTGTCAAGATTCATACCATGTTTGAGGATACAAATATGAACTCAGTTAATCATGTTTCTTCTGCATGCTGGCAAGAGTTGCGCAGACTTCCTCTTCAGTCGCTTCATGTTCCCTAAGATGCTTCACATTCCTTTCTTTTGATATCCTATGTGTTTCACGCAGTTGTACGATTGTCTCTTGTGCATCCGTGATTTGTCTCTTGGGCCACATCACGTTCCCTTCCCGACCTTGTGATGCCAACACTTCAAGGGTTTTCCCTGCCAACTGTCGTCTTAGTTCCCTGTTTTCTTGTTAAATCTCGGCAATAGTGAGTTGTGCTTGCTTCAACTGCTGAGATGATTCTTGAGCATCTATGTCTCCAGCATCTATCCTCCTCATCCTGCTCCATTTTTCTTGACTTTTTCCTCCGACAGGTTCCAACCAAATAGCACACATAAGTAATTCTTTGACAACTAACCTTGTGTGTGGTTTGCTAGGGACTGGAGTTTACCCAGCTTCCTTTTTCTTCATTGTCTTGTCCCTTCTCCAGGGCATTTTTTGTTGGGAGGATAGGGCTTTCGATGTCTTTCCTTCCTACACAACCTCTTTAACTCTAGCCTCTACGTGATGTGATATTACCGTTTCCACATGCAGAAGGGAATCTCCTTTTCTATCCTTGGGGATGCCTGCTGTGAGAAAGAATGAATCCTAGTTGCTTCCCAACTGTCCTAGTTCCTCAACTACCAGCAATTTAATCAGTGAGACATGAGAAAGTTTCCTTTTCGATTGATCCACTTATTCCTACGTGTTGTTTTCCACCTCTCAGAGGTATTGATGTAAGAAGAAGGGTAGATTTAATGGTCTCCTTCCTGTAAAGTGCATCAACAATTTAATGTGATGTGAATGTTCTTGTCAAACCCCTCTTCATAAGTGAAATATTTCCTGATTTCTCCAAGCAGTTTCCGAAACGGTTCTTGTAAATATTTACTTGGAATGTCTGTCTTGAATTTCCCACCTAAACCATCTCGCTTGATGAATTTTTCATAGCACCGCGCGTCCAAAGGCATCCCTTTAAACCACCTTTCACCGCACAAAGGGATATCTTTTGCGGTTGACAGAGTTTCCTCGGTCACCTGAAAAGTAACACACGAGATCACTATGCGGAATCCATTCAAAATGAGTGAGAACTGCTTAGCTAGTCTCATATTGAATCCTTGAATTTTCCTACAAAAGGCCATGCACCCGAACTGTCCAAAGGACACTCTGACCTCTAGATATTTGTTGATCAAAATCAAGTTTTGGGGCGCGGGCCCAAAGTTTATGCCATTTCGTGTACCCTTCCTTATGTTTTGGGAGGTTTCCATGGTGCAACGTGTATTTTCCCTACACACAGTGGATTAGGCATGGGCCCAAGGCAATAGTCCTAATCAACCTGGGCTTGTGAGATAAAACTACAAACAATGCATAAGCTCGATTGGTGAATAGACTACATGCAGAACATCCATAATTTATAACAGAGCGAGCGGGAGGTGGAAACCTGCCAGGGATCACTGAATTCATGGTGACTAGATGTTTCAAAGCACACTGAATATTTTCCATATCACATCTGCGCAACGAGTACACTTCAGGACGTGTAAGGTACAACTGATAAGGGTTGCAGGGCATATGTGATATGAGCGTCATGATTTTTCATTCTTTTATCCCTCATAATGAGTTGATGATGGTCATTGCACTTGTTGATGTCACTTCTATTTAACAACTTGCATCGACCCTCAACACGTAAAACTTCCTTTTCGATAGGACCAAACCTTTTGGGAATAGACTCGTACCATTTACACATGTTTTGACTCTCACATCCCTTCTTGAATCCAAGGGCCAACCATCCACTTTCTGACTTCGACTCCTTCATTATTCAGTACCTGATTTCACATGGTTTGACACACAAACCATAACTTGACTAAGATCGACTCTAACTAAAAAAGGAAAATGACGGTGCTAACAAGTTCTATAAGAGATCTAGCACAAAAATATTAAATTTCACTTGAAGTAATCATTTTTGGATGAGCTTAAAGTGATCCAGGTGGATATCGGTGGCCACCCACCTTTTCCGACTGGTTCAAAAAAGTTTTCTGGCAATTTTGGCAATTTACTATTTTTAGCAGGTTTTAACTTTCGAGGCCATTTTGAGGGCCTAAATGAAGGCTTTTCGATATAGAGGTTCTTAGTAATAGCCAAAGGCATAATTGAGCCCCCAAAATGAATCTTCTCTATGATACCTTTCCAACAAGCTATCATACGCCTAAAACGGAGATCGTATGCAAAAGTTATGACCCTGGGAAGTTGATGTACTAACTTACCCAAATGGGGCCCACATGACTTTTGGTGCCTCATCTCCTAGGGTTATGTTTTTGGATGTCTAGGAATTTTGGCATTCCTTTTTATTGTAAAAATGCCTCTAGAGACTCATTGTAATCATCTTCTTGCGAATGCAAGTAACTGTCACATCTCTTCTCAGAGATAAGCTGCCACCATTCTAGCGAGTCTTTCACTCTATATTTTTACAGTCTCTGTACTTTTCTTTGATTAATAGAAATCGCGTATTACTGTATATCTTTGTTGATGGTTGCATCTCTGATACATTTATGTTATATTATTGAATATCTGCAATATCTCTTTTCATTTCTTTATTATATCTCCTCTCTCATTTCGTGCCGAAAATAATCCAGATCATAAAGAAAAAGATTTGAACCACGACTTGGACTTTGATCTAGAACAGGATAAAGAAAAGTGGATCATCGATGTAGAATCTAGTGCTACCATCACAACTGCATATATCTAACCAGATGAGTGAGAGGATATTGAGGATGGGTATCACCTCTTCCATTCTTATATTTGGGTGAAAGGGGCCCCACTGCAATTCATTATTGGCAACAGAAATAAGAATAACTTGATCTCAACTAAAGTTATCAAAATATTGAAGCTTCCGACAATGCCACTCCCTCAAACATACACCTTTAGTTGGTTGAGCCAGGGATGAGACCTTTGTGTCACCCACCAGTGTCGCCTATCCTATGACATCAAGACCTTCAAATATGAGGTATTGTGTGATGTTTCCCCACTCAAAGTTTGTGATGTAATTTTAAGACAACCTTATATGTGTAAATGTTGTGTTGTTTACAAGTCTTGGCCCCATAGTGTCATTGTTACCTTGGGAGGTAATTCCTACAGGGTACTAGAGGTAGTTATATCTACTACAATTTCACTGATCTCTGTGAAATTTTGTTGAAAGGTAATCTCTCAGATTGCAATTTTTTTCCTCTTCATGGTTCATTCAACAAGTGAGCGAATGATCATTATGAACACCACAACTTCAACACAAGGTCTCTCTACATAGTAGAAGCAGATGGACAAGGTGGTATATGAATGTAGATACATCTTCACCTCATCTATAGGGGTGCCTCTATACTATTAGGTAAAACATCCCATTGACTTGATACATGGATCTCCCTTACCCATCATTTCTATACATAGGCACTCCCTTCTGTATATTCAGCATGCAGAGAACTCAATACTTAGGATACATCATGGATGAACATGGGGTGCATGTGGACCCAACCAAGATTCAAGTCATTTGATATTGGCCAACCCTAATAGCTTTGACATAGCTCTACATCTTCTTGGGCCTCACCAAATTCTACCGTAGGTTCATGTTGGGGTTCTCTCATATCAATTGTCCCTTAAGTTAAGTGACCAAACGTGGAGATAAATACAAGTTTCTTGGTCTAAATCACAGCAGAAAGCATTCCAGGATATGAAACACCACCTTTTCTTTGCACCCATTCTCATGTTGTCAGACCTACAAAAACCATTTGATATTGAGATATATGCCTTTGACTATGCTATCGGTGTCATCCTCACTCAATAGGGACACCTGATGGCCTATCATAGTGAAGATTATCTGATATTGTTAACAAGTATCCCACAGATGACAAGGAGTTGCAATCCATTGTGTAGGCATGCCGACAGTGGAAGCATTATATTCTAGGAAAGGAAAAAATGATCCATACTAATCACAAGTCGTTGCAATTCATGTAGACACAAGGAATGTTGTAGAAATGAATGCAATAAGAATTGGTCCACATACTTGCAATAATTCCACTTGAACATTAAGTACAAGAAGGATAGTTCCAACTGTGTTGTAGACTACCTCAGTCATCCCCCAGTTGTTGCATTAACCATAGTTCTTAACTCTGGTGGGAATTACTAGACCTCCGAGTGGCCACAATTATACAATAGTGACTCTAATTTCGATGTTACTTATCAGACACTATGTGTAGGAAAATAAGTCTTGGCCAAATTCCACCTCTAACATGTTCTCTTATGTTATTTGTTCCATCTTTTTGTTCTTTAAAGTCAGCATGCAAAGCTAATTTTGTAGGCATATTGTAGTTAGGTGACATGACACTTCGATGTGGAGAAGACTGTAGCAGTACTTCAAAATTATTTCTACTGGCCAAAGCTTTGAAAAAACATCATTCAATATATCAGATCATGTACCATCTGTTCTATCACTAAACCATCCATCGTGCAGCAAGGGATGTACACTCCTTTCCCTACCCTATACAATCCCTAGGAGTCATTCTCCATGGATTGCATGTCAGGTTTTCCCTCCACCAAACATGGTCATGATTGTGTCTCTATGGTCATCGATTGATTCTCTAAGATGGCCATTTTGGCACCATTTAAAAAGAGTATCACAACCGATGAAACTGCTAGGCTCTTCTTCGACCATGTTTGGGTTCATTTTGGGCTACCACTGACCATTATTTTATATAGGGACAATATGTTCCTTAGTACCTTCTGGTGCAACCTATGGTCTTTGTTGGACACCAAGTTGACCAAATCAATTAACTTTCACCCCTAGATAGATCGGAAAATATAATTTGTCAACATGATGACTATGCATATCCTATGAATAGAATCCACATACATGGGATGAGAGCATTCCATATGTTCAACATAGCTATAACAAATCCCTCCACAATTCTATTTTCCACAACACTTTTTCAGGTGTGCATGGGGTTCTAGCCATTGACCCCCAATGATGTATCTCTTCTTGTTCCATATTCATCGACAAATTCCTCCCACATTCAAACCAAGGTAGACATAGCAACTAAATTTTTTGAATAGATACAATACCTCCAACAATAGGTTCATGATATGTTTCATAAGGTCAATGCCAAGTGCAAGCAACAACATGAGCAACATCAAGTTCCACACAAGTTTTAGGTTAATGACAAGGTCTAGTTTTATTTGTAGAAATATCACCTCACGAGTCCCTAGACCACTCCAATATGGGCCTTATAACATCACAAAGGTTGTGGGTGAAAATTCTTTCGAATTGAGTATTCCTCCTTTCCTTGTCTTACACCTAGTATTTAATGTGGAGTTGCTTCGACCATATTTCCCAGCATTGATGCACACCTCAAAGGTGATTGATCACTTCGCTCCTATAGAGAAAAAAAAATTGACTTCCATGAGAAAACTACAATGTATTGGATCATGGAAACCAAGACGAAGGGCACCCACTAGCAGAACATACAAATCTATTGGGTTGTCAAAGCAGGACAATTTCTTCAGCAAGGCAAATGGCTCACAATGATTCAGATTCAACAAATTTTTCCCCATCTACTGTAGGAACTTGATGCAATGGGGACTAGTTCTTCCTAATGGGGGGGGGGGGAGGGGATATTGATCCAGGTGGATATCGTTGTCCACCCACTTTTTCCATTGACTCAACATGGTTCTCCATCTTTGCAGTCTTGTTATGATTTTCTAGGATTTTCTAGGTCTTAAATTTCTAGGGCCATTTTGAGGCCCTAAATGATGTTTTTTTAGAAGGGTCGAGGACTTGTCATCACCATTGGACAATCCATGCCATATTTTTTTATCATATTCCTCAATTAGAGATTTCCAACGAGCTACTATGTGAAAAAAAAAAATATTTTATGCGAAAGTTATGCACTAGGAAAATTGATGTAGAAACTAACACTCAAAAAGACATTTTGGTGTTTAAAAACACATTTTGGTGCTTCGCCCCCCTAGGTTTAGGGTAATGTAAATTTAGGGCTCTTGCTTTATGTGAAAAGGACATCATTTCATCCTCTTGTATTAGCTTTTGTGAATGAGTGTAGTCGCCATCTCTCTCTCTCTTAAGAGACAAGCTACCACCATTCTAACCAATTTGTGTTCTATGGTGTTATGTTATTTTATTCATTGATAGAAGTTGGGTTTTCACTGTATTATTATTCTCTCTAATATCTTTTTGTGTGTGTTTCATTTTGTTCCCTATACAATCTGGATCAATAATTGCACTAGCCAAGTGCCTAGATATTTTCAATCCTTTCCTTTTTATTCTCATGCAATGACTCAATCCCACCCCTCTTTGATTTGTAACATCTATGTGGTTCCACTTATGTTTGTAATTGTCTCATAAATTATTCACCTTCTATATGGTATCCTTTAACCTTCCACAATGGAACTATAACAATCTCTCATCATTGTCATGTCTATATTGTTCTAACTAACTCATATTTCCATGTTGCTTCATGTTCTAGAATCCACAACTATCTCATCCATGTTTTCCCTCTTGTCCTTGTGATTACACTTTTCTTCATGCAATGCTCTATCGAGTGTTGGGTTACAATCGTAGCATATTCTTTTTTTTTCCACACTAATCAATCGTTAGTTGACTCATTCCTAGTTTGTTGTATTATCCTTCTTTGATGACATATCTACTTATCACTAACCACATGCAAGATCTCTTTTTTTCCTAGATATTGCCATTTCATTCTTGTTTTGCAATAATTGTGATGCAGGCGTGCTTGCAAGGCACATCCGCTCACAGGATCTTTCCTCCTCTCTCGGCCCAAAGAACTCTAAGGTTCTCCTAATTCCCTATCGAGAATTATACACCCACAACAAACTCTCGTGGGATCTCCTTTTCTTTACAAATCGGAAGATCGGACTTCGCGACTTCGCAAATCCGAAGGTCAAGCGTAGGTTCCACGAAACCCTGAAACCCGATACAAGTCAATGCTGACCTCTTTCCCTCTCTTATCGGGACTTCTTCTATCACGATTTCTCCACTCGCAATACTAAGCAACTTGATTTACCGACTCCCGAACCCCGATGTGATGAAACTCCGATGCGCTCACGAGTTGACCTTTCAATGGTCCTTTCACTCCATCGGCATTTTGGAGTTCGCAATATAGTGAATCCTAATGCATATGTTTCAGGCCTTCTCACCACGAAACTCCGATAAGATGTGCCACCTGTCTTCCACTCCGAATCCTGTGGCCCCACACTGTTTACTTAGCCATCAAGATATCGTGTATCGCGATATCGCGATTCCTGATGCAATGTTCCCCTTATCTCCAGGACTCCCGAATTTTCGAACCTAGACTTCTTCAGATCTTCCGACACGTGTCCCGAATGATTGGTGGTTCAGATCGAACCTCAGAGTTCACCAGATGAAAAATCAAAACCACTCACTCCTATGAACCCCGATGACCAAATCTCCAATCGAGCGGCCAACTGGCACGTGTCTTACCTGAGATCCACGGATATGATTGATATGGGGATCAAATTTTGCTCAAAAATTCAAAGTGCCCGGAATCACTTCAAACCAGACGAGAGCGTAGGCCTCATCGTTGCGAACCCAACGCAACTCGTTTTGTCTCAAACGGACCTCGGGAGCGAGAGATATAGTGATCTGTTCGTCAAGCCAATCAGGCAAAAATTTTGATGTTGATTGTACCAATCCGTACATTCTGTACAGTCCGTACGGTCTGACATGGCAGGACCGTACGATCGTACAGAAGTGACATGGCAAGAATTCGTTGGTTGGAATTTGTCGAATCAGGAAGTGACACGTGTCCTTTGGTGGCAAATGGTATGAGGACACGTGGCCCAATCCATGGGCGCCACGTGTCACTCGTTTATTGGTTGATTGGTTTTATGTAAAATGTATTGGAGGCCGTGGGGTTCGACCCCCGGACCTCCCCCACTATGTAAATCCTTCACAAACCTCCACTGACCAATATTCCACCGGTTGTTTCTTAACATTTATATGTGAATTATTATATTTAAGTTCATACATGTTTATAATGGGCGGGGGGTCGGGCTGGGGCTTAGCCCCGGCCCATGGTCACATATTGTTTCATATGGCCACTATGTTTATGCGCATGGTTGTAACGGTTGGCGCGCAGGGTTTGACATAGCCCATGGTTCTTTGTTGTTAACCCATGTGACCCCAACCTGGAGCGCGGGTAGTTTTAAAACGACTTAACCACCTTTTTTCCATGCACGCAGTCCTATGCGCCATATGCCCAGGTGCCTAGGCGGTTAGGGGATGGCACGCCCTTAACCATTCTATGGTTTGCATCGTTGGCGCAGTTGCACCCGGTGCTGGGTTTTCACGATTTAAAATGCGTGTGAGCCAGGTTCAAACAACAAGGGTGCGTTTTGTAGATGCAGAGACAGCAAGCTTGAAGGGGGGACTTCCAGGAGGCCTAACTTCTTCGTTTTTCGACCGATTGAGGTGCCAAAAGAGCCCAGAAAGGGGTTTTTGGACGCTCTAAAGCCATTGGAGCAGTCGGTTTTTCAGTTTGAGCATTGTAAGACATGTTTTTGAACACTTTTTGAGCAATTAATAATAATGATCCATTGGAAGCTGGATCAGGAGATGTAGCCCAAGAGAGGGGTGAACTCCTTTATCAATTGTTGTGCTTATGTGTTTATGTTCAATGATTATGTTGTTGTATATGTGTAATTTTCATAAGTAATCCTTTAATCTATGTGTTGCAAACTGATCCATTTTCTTGAAAAACACATAACATTCACTTGCAATAATTTTCAAGTTTTTCAAGTCTTCTTCATTTTTAGATCAAGTTGGTATCAGAGAACTGGTTTTTGAAGACTTGATTGTTTGCAACTTTTGTTTCTGATGCTCACAAGGTTGAAACTCACAAGAGGAGAAGGTCAACTTGTGGAGCCAAGTTCTCATCCGACAAGGAGGAAGCATATTCATTCACTAGAGGTTTCAGAGAGACATTCACCAAGCATGGCTCATGCAGAAAGTCATGGACGTGTTCCTGTCGAAGATGAAGATCTCATAGAGGCTGTAATGGAGCTGAGAGAGATGATGAATATCTTGATGGAAAGGAACATATTGTCGCAGGGTGAAAGCTTCAACCCTTCAATGCATAAGGGAGGCGGTGGTGACAAAACTCCAGGCAGAAATGGAGGGAATGGTGCTTCTCCACCACCCTTTCCTCCATCATATTCTTCTTCTTCTTCTTCTACCAGTTTGAAACATCTTCCTAATTCTCCAAAGGGGCATGGTAAAACTCCTTCGCAAATTCCTTCATTAAAGTTTGATATAAAATTTGAATTACCAATTTACAATGGAGAAGTTAACGCTGAAAAGTTAGATAATTAGATACGTCAAATTGAAGTATATTGTAGAATACAAAAGATTCAAGATGATGAAACCAAAATTCAGCTTGCTTCATTAAGATTAGATGGTTCAACACTTAT
>ML789056.1:30777-41623 GCA_009831015.1 Picea engelmannii | reverse complement strand
AAACGACACAGTTGTTCTTTCAAAATGTTTGGGTGCATTTTGGATTGCCTAAGTCCATTATTTTTTATCGGGATTCTCGATTTGTTGGAAGTTTTTGGTCGAGTTTATGGGCACTCATGGACACCAAACTTAAAAAGAGCACAACTTTTCATCTGCAGACAGATGGTCAAACAGAGGTGTTGAATCGTACAGTGGTGCATCTTCTTTGTGCTTATTGCAGTAAGCATCCTAAACTTTGGGATGAACATTTACACTACATTCAGCATGCGTACAATCGAGCTAAGCACTCTTCGATGCAAACGTCGCCATTTGAAGCACGTTTTGGCTATTTTCCCAAGTCGCCTTTAGATTTTATCTTTGGGAAATATATTGTTGTCGATGTTCAATATGACATTGATAGGGCAGAGAAGTTCATTGAACAAATTCAGTCAATACATCAGGTGGTGCAAGAGCAGTTGGAAAAGAGTCAGGCCAAGTACAAAATGAGACATAACAAGCATTGTGTTGATCACAGTTTCCAAGTTGGAGATGAAGTTTGGATTTATATCAGCAAGGAGAGGCTTAAAGGAGAAGGTAAAAAGTTGAAACCGATTCGATATGGTCCTTTCAAGATTGTTGACAAGATTGGTAACAATGCTTTTCGTTTAGATTTGCCTCCTTATATGCAGATGTATGCAGTTGTTAATGTTGAGAATTTGAAGTTGTATGAGCCTCCATTGATTGATGATCAAGGAGAGCATGTTCAGATTCCTTCCATAGATGATTTTTCTCTAGAGTATCTAACAGAATTGCAGGAAGACACCATCCTTGATAGGAGGATGCGAACTTCAAAATGAGGAAATGTGGAGTATTTGCGAGTTGGTCTTAAAGGGACAAATCCAAGAAAGGCAAAGTGGATTGAGGTTGGAGGGGTGAGGGAACTTTACCCTCTTCTTCACATAGACTAAAAATATTCTTTTGGAGGTCCAAAAGCTTCCTAGTGGGGAGGTGTGATCAGGGGATCAAATTTTGCTCAAAAATTCAAAGTGCTCAGAATTTCTTCAAACCGAACGAGAGCATAGGCCTCATCGTTGCAAACCCAACGCAACTTGTTTTGTCTCAAACAGACGTCGGGAGCGAGAGATATAGCGCTCTGTTCATCAAGCCAAACATGCAAAAATTTTGATGTTGACTGTACCAGTCCGTACAGTCCGTACGGTCTGACATGGCAGGACCGTACGATCGTACAGAAGTGATGTGGCAAGCATTTATTGGTTGGCAATTGTCAAATCAGGAAGTGACATGTGTCCTTTGGTGGCAAATGGTATGAGGACACGTAGCCCAATCCATGGGCACCACGTGTCACTCGTTTATTGGTTGATTGGTTTTATGTAAAATGTATTGGAGGCCGTGGGTTCGACCCCCGGACCTCCCCCACTATGTAAAGCCTTCACAAACCTCCGTTGACCAATATTCCGCTGGTTGTTTCTTAACATTTATATGTGAATTATTATATTTAAGTTCATACATGTTTGTAATGGGTGGGGGGTCGGGTCGGGGCTTAGCCCCGGCCCATGGTCACATATTGTTTCATATGGCCACTATGTTTATGCACGCGGTTGTAATGGTTGGAACGCGGAGTTTGACATAGCCCGTGGTTCTTTGTTGTTAACCCATGTGACCCCGACCTGGAGCGCGGATAGTTTTAAAATGACTTAACCACCTTTTTGCCATGCGCACGGTCCTATGCGCCATATGCCCAGGTGCCTAGGTGGTTAGGGGCTGGCACACCCTTAACCATTCTATGGTTTGCACCGTTGGAGAGGTTGCGCTCGGTGCTGGGTTTTCACGCTTTAAAATGCGTGTGAGCCAAGTTCAAACAACAAGGGTGCGTTTTGTAGATGCAGAGACAGCAAACTTGAAGGGGGGACTTCTAGGAGGCCTAACTTCTTCGTTTTTCGATCGATTGAGGTGCCGAAAGAGCCTAGACATGGGTTTTTGGACGCTTTGAAGCCATTGGAGTAGTCATTTTGTCAGTTTGAGCATTGTAAGACATGTTTTTGAGCACTTTTTGAGCAATTAATAATAATGATCCATTGGAAGCTGGACCAGGAGATGTAGCCCAAGAGAGGGGTGAACTCCTTTATCAATTGTTGTGCTTATGTTTTTATGTTCAATGATTATGTTGTTGTATATGTGTAATTTTCTAATTAATCCTTTAATCTATGTGTTGCAAACTGATCCATTTTCTTTAAAACACATAACATTCACTTGCAATAATTTTCAAGTTTTTCAAGTCTTCTTCATTTTTAGATCAATGATCCCTTCATTGTTTCGAGACTTAAAGGGTCTCGAGCTCTTGACTTCTGAACCTATGATATACCAATGACTACTAGTTTCTGCCACCTGTCCCAACAGATGGACGACTCTGGGCTCGTCGGGATTTCCACGATGGATTTGCTGATCTCTGGTCCATGGGATCCCCGATTTCCTGAACTCCTACACCTCAATATTTCGATGCTTCTCGGAGTTTCCACTCTACTCACGAAAGCTTAAACCCTATGCAACTCCTGTCAAATCGGACGATTGATGGGTAACTATGGGCTGATTCAACGGTCCACAATCCCTTGATCTTAAACTCCCGATGTAACGGTATCCTCCTCACTTCTCTGGTGGATCTGATGGCTGGCGGGATTATGTAAATCCTTTCCATGAGATCCTGACCATTCGTTCTCTCCTTTGTGAATCTGTGTGTGAACCAAGCGTTCCTCTTGCGCACAACTCACGACGCCTCTTAAACACTTCCAGTCGTAACTCCCCTGCACTGTTATTCAACTACTTGAAGGGCCTACCCTTCCTGAGCTTTCTCATGACTCTGAGTCTTGGAGAAGCCTCTTGCACGCACTCCTTGCGGCAATTCTCAAACACTTCCAAGTGTTGAATACCTTTGACTCTACGCACTCTTGCAGTGGCAGTCCTTCAATTCTCCGCTCAGATTCACAACTTAGACTTTCCTTAGCCTGCGCACTCCTTGCATGGCTCCTATACCCCGATTTAACTTTTGGGTGAACAAGAACAAGAGTTAAACTATCTGAGCCTTCCGTCAAAGCACTCCTTGCAAACGACTTCAACTGTACTCCTTGCAGGAATCCTTGCTCAGATAGAGAAACAATTGAAACTCATTTCTCCTACTTCCTTTTTCAGATTTCAAACACTCAGCAAGAAATCATTCATACATAGCATGTAAGACAAATGCATAACAGGAAGTAAATATTCATGAGCATAGCATTCAACATACATACACAGAGAACAAACACAAAATCATGGATTTGAATTAAACTCTTCTATTAATTCAAGCTCTGTACATGGGTGTTCTTCCACAGCTCTCTGCTTCTCTTCTATGCTCTTCCTGCTTCAATCATCCTAATACAAATGCACAATGAGGGTGTCTATATCTCGTTTCCCTCTTTCTTTCTAAAACTGTCTAATCTAATATTAAATTTCTATCTATCTGCATTAACTACTTTAAATGTTGTCTATCTACTTCAGACGAGAGCGTATGGCTCAAGGTCCCGATTACAATTACAAGTGTGCCTCATTAAATTGCCATATTTATGTTTGGCGCATCAATTCCCAAGGGGATTTTAAAATTCGTGCTGGCTTGTCCAACTGTCCACTTGCGTTCCGTGCTGGCTCACTTGATGTCGGAGATGCTCCTACATCATACTCCCTCGCTTGAAAATTTTCATGGGCTCCTGTCCATGAGCTCCTGCATGGTATGTCCATGCTTCTGTATCTCTGATTCAGTCTCCCAGCTGGCATCTTCCATTGGATGGTTCTTCCATTTGACCAGATACTCAAAGTATTGCTTTCGCCTGATCCTCTTACCCACTCGTTTATCCAATATCCACTCCATCTGTGGCTTATCTGCAACTGGCATCTACTTTTTCCACTGAACCTCTAACTATTCATCACTTGTTCCTGCTTCCTCAGCTTTGTATGGGTACAAATCTGAGACATTGAATATTGGAGAAATTCCGATCCCATCGGGTAATTCAATCTCATAAGCATTTTCTCCCATTTTCTTCAAGACCTTGCAGGGTCCGATTTTCTTCATCTTTAATTTATTATACATTCCTCTTGGGAACCTTTCCTTTCTCAAATGTGCAAGAACCAGATCACCAACCTCGAACTGAAGTTGTCTTTTATGCTGATCGGCTCTGCGCTTATATTCCTAGCTTGAATTTTGCAACTGCTCCTTCACCTGGCTGTGAAGTTTCTTCATGACTTCTGTGAATTCTTCTGCACTAGCACTCTTAGTTACATTATGTTTTGAATCCCTCAATTCAGAAATTTCCCTCAGCTACATGCCATAAACAATCTGAAATGGACTCTGTCCTGTACTCCTGTTCACTGAGTCGTTATACCCAAACTCTGCCTGCGGCAATATATTGTCCCAACTGCTGTGGTGCTCTGTCACCAAGCTTCTCAGCAAATCTCCTAGACTTATGTTTACCACTTCTGTCTGTCCATCCATCTAAGGATGATATACTGAACTAAACAACAAGTTAGTTCCCATCTTCTTCCATAAGGTTCTCCGGAAATGTCCTATGAACTTCGTATCTCTATCCGAAACTATACACCTTGGTAAGGCGTGAAGTCGAATGACTTCTTTGAAAAACAAGTTCGTGATGTGAGTCGCATCATTGGTTTTCTGACATGGGATAAAATGTGCCATCTTGGAAAATCTATCCACCACCACAAAGATTGAATCATACCCTCTTTGTGTTCTTGGCAACCCCAATACAAAATCCATGCTAATCGCATCCCACGGCCTTTCAGGTATGGGCAATGGTTGATAAAACCCTGCATTTTGCTTCCTCCCCTTCGAATGCTGGCAAATCCTGCATCTGTCCACAAATCACTTGACCTCTGATCGCATCCCTGGACAAAATTAGGACTCGCTCAGCTTTGCGAATGTCTTGTCATGACCGAAGTGTCCGGCCAATCTTCCACTATGTTTCTCCTTCAGCAGATTCTCCCTCATGGAACAATTTGGAATACATAGTTGATTGCCTTTAAACAGCAATCCTTCCTGGATCATGTATTTGGCCCACTGGCTTCTATCTCTGAGAACTGGATTCTCAGTTGCTTCATACACTTCCTTGAAGTCTGGATCATCTACGTATATGTCTCTGAGATCATCAAAACCCAATGTTTTGACTTTGAATTCCTGCAATAGCAAGCACTTCCTGCTCAAAGCATCAACAACTTTTTTAGCAGTACCAGAAATATGTTTAATAACAAATTTAAAATTCTGCATGTATTCAACCCACTTAACATGCCTCTGATTCAACTTCTCCTGTTGGGTTACAAACTGTAATGCATGGTTGTCACTATACAAAATAAATTCCTTTGGAATCAAATAATGCCTCCACTTTTTCAATGCCTGAATGATGGCATAAAAATCCCTATCATATGTGGAATACTTAACCTTCGTTTCATTCAGCTTCTCACTGAAATATGCAATTGGCCTGTAATCTTGATTCAAGACTGCTCCGATTGCAAACCCACTTGCATCGCATTTCACTTGAAATGTTTTTCGGAAATCCGGTAACACCAGAACAGGTTGTTCCGTGATCTTCTGTTTCAACAGATTAAAACTCTTCTCAGCCTCTTCAATCCAATGAAAATATTTGTGTCTTTTCTTCACTATATCCATCATTGCTGCGCTAATTCCACTGAAATTCCTGATGAACTTTCGGTAGAAACTAGCCAAACCATGAAAACTTCTCAAATCAAATATGTTCCTCGGTGATGGCCAATTCTTGATCACTTCCACCTTATCTGCATCCATCCTCAACTCATTTTCCAAAATAACAAATCCCAAATAAATGAGCTCTGTCTTCATGAATGAGGATTTTTTCATGTTTATCAACAACTTCTCCTGCTACAATTTCTGCATCATTGTAGCCAAATGCTTCAGATGCTCCGTTGTTGTTTTACTGAAAACCAGTATGTCATCCAAATACACAATGAAAAATTTCCCAATGAATTCCTTCAAGACGTCGTTCATCAACCTCATGAAGGTACTTGGTGCATTTGTTAAGCCAAATGGCATAACAAGCCATTTATACAACCCTTCGTTTGTTTTGAATGCTGTCTTCCATTCATCACCTTCTCTCATGCCGATTTGATGATAACCTCTTTTCAAATCAATCTTCGAAAATAATTTTGCTCCACTTAAGCAATCCATCAAATCATCCATTCTTGGCAATGGAAATCTGTACCTGATGGTTATTTTATTGATCGCCCTTGAGTCGGTACACATCCTCCAGCCTCCATCTTTCTTCGAGCTGAGTACTGTCAGAACAACACATGGACTCAAGCTTTCCCTGACGAAACCCTTGTCCAAAAAATCCTGGACTTGTCTTTTGACCTCTTCATTCTCTTGCGGCATCAATCTGTACGTGGCTTTGTTTGGAAAACTGGCTCCTGGTATGAGATCAATATGATGACTCACACTTCTGATTGGTGGCAACGAATGAGGTAATTCGTCCACTGCAATGTCAGCGAACTCTTCCAGCAGTTCCTGAACCTCCTCTGGCAAATAATCTACTCTTGTGCTAGTCAACACAATCTTCGGTTTCCTAACCACAATGAACTGTGGATCCTCCTTCTTCTTAACCTCGGTAAGGAGTTCCTTTCCACTCATGAGAAGTACTGTGTTGCTTACTTCCGGCTTCACTTCCTTATCTTTGATTGGAAGCAACATGTGTGTCCTCCCATTCTTCTCTAGGGTGTATGTGTTCATTCTCCCATCATGAACCACATTTCTGTCATATTGCCACGGTCTACCCAGCAATAGATGACAAACATCCATGGGAATGACATCACATAATATCTTATCATTATATCCTCCTATCTTAAATTCAACTAAGCATTGTTTGGTGACATTTACCTGATGTCCTTTTTGTAGCCACAAAACTTTATATGGACCTGGGTGATCAGTTGTCTCCAACTCCAGCTTTTCTACCATCTCGGTTGAAACGAGATTGTCCGTGCTACCACTGTCCCCAATGACCTTGCATGCCCAACCCTTGGTCTTGCAAGCAGTCCTGAAAAGTCTAGCCCTTTGGACTGAACTTTCCACTTCTTTCTCTGGTGTCAAAAGTACTTTTCGCATCACCAGCGATCTTCCACCTTCAGCGTCTTCTGCCTCAACATCTCGCCTCTATGCCTCGGTGATGTGATCTTCTCCAGTTTCTTTCTTTTTATCTGGACACTCGTAAGACTTGTGCCCGTTCTTTCCACATGTGAAGCATGTGATTACTCCACCTCTTCCTCTTCCTCTACCTCTGGTACGAGGAAACCTATTATTATCAGCATATCCTCCTCTCTGCTCAGTATGTTGTTCTCTTTGCTTAGCATATTGCCCTCGTTGTGAACTTCCACCTCTCTCAACTTGAGTCTGAGGTTTCTTCCAGTCTTCCTCGGGCTTCTGATATTTTTCTTGGGCAACTGATTTGCCTCTAGGATGACTTCTGCCTCGGCCCCTTTGACCTTGCTTGTGGCTCAGCTTCTCTTCAGCTTTCAAAGCCATCTGATAAGCATCCTCCACAGTCCAGATGGTTGCCATACTCTTCTCATCCTGAATCTTATATCTCAGGCCATTCATATACCTGGAAACTTTTTCGTCATTGCTTTCACGATGACCTGCCCTGATATTCAACCTGTAAAATTCTTCAGTATATTCCTTCACTGACATCAACTTTTGTCTCAGGTTCTGCATTCTCCTGAACAGAGTAATTTGATAGTCTCTAGGAATGAATTTTTCCTTCAACTTTGCAATCATTCTGTCCCAGCTCTTAATTTTTTGCTTGCCTTGGCAACGCCTATCTGCTTGTAGTTCATCCCACCACAAGGCTGCATGTCCTTTTAATCTCGTGACTGCATGCTTGACCTTCTTGTCCTCTTCGATATCTTCATAGTCAAAATAGGTGTCTAGATCTCTAATCCGATCTAGAAGCTCTTCTACATCCAAATTTCCCTCATAAACTAGAATGTCCATCTTTGCCTTTGCACCCATTCTTGCAACAGCTTTAAGCAAGCATTCATTTGTTGCATCTTCTGCTGGGATTTCTTCTTCTCCATGTCCAACATCATCTTCATTTTCGAACTCACTGATATCTCCTTAATCAGTTGTGCGCCTTTGTCTTATCTCCATTACCACAAGTCTGGCGCGTATGTTATGCAAATCTCTTTCTACTTCTGGCATCTGCACCTGCCTACCCCTTCCTCTGGACATTTCCCTTTCCTCCTCTAGATCGGGTGATTGTCTATCTCTTCTTCTCGGCAGCATGGCGAATTCTCCTTTTCCTCCCTGCTACAGAAAGCAAAGAAGCTTTTCTAAGCTCTAATGCCACTTGACGCAGGCGTGGTCGCAAGGCACGTCCGCTCACAGGATCTTTCCTCCTCTCTCGGCCCTAAGAACTCTAAGGTTCTCCTAATTCCCTATCGAGAATTCTACACCCACAGCAAACTCTCGTGGGATCTCCTTTTCTTTACAAATCGGAAGATTGGACTTCGCGACTTCGCGAATCCGAAGGTCGAGCGTAGGTTCCACGAAACCCCGAAACCCGATACAAGTCAACACTGACCTCTTTCCCTCTCTTATCGGGACTTCTTCTATCGTGATTTCACCACTCGTGATACCAAGCAACTTGCTTTACCGACTCCCGAACCCCGATGTGCCGAAACTTCGATGCGCTCGCGAGTTGACCTTTCAATGGTCCTTTCACTCCATCAACATTTCGGAGTTTGCAATATCACGAATCCTAATGAATATGTTTCGGTCCTTCTCGCCAAGAAACTCCGATAAGATGTGCCACCTGTCTTCCACTCCGACTCCTGTGGCCCCACACTGTTTAGTCAGTCGTCGGGATATCGCGTATTGCGATATTTCGATTCCTGATGCAATGTTCCCCTTATCTCCAGGACTCCTGAATTTCCGAACCCAGACTTCTTTAGATCTTCCGACGCGTGTCCCGAATGATGGGTGGTTCAGATCGAACCTCGGACTTTGCCAAATGAAAAATCAAAACCACTCACTCCTATGAACCTCGATGACCAAATCTTCGATCGAGCGGCCAACTGGCACGTGTCTTACCTGAGATCCATGGCTATGATCCCTTTTCTTTTTCGAGACTTGAAGGGTCTCGAGCTCTTGACTTCTGAACCTCCGATATACCAATGACTCCTGGTTCCTGCCACCTGTCCCAACAGATGGACGGCTCTGGGCTCGTCGGGATTTCCACGATAGCTTTGCCGATCTCTGGTCCACGGGATCCCTGATTTCCCAAACTCTGACGCCTCAATATTCTAATGCTTCTCGGAGTTTCCACTCTACTCACGAAATCTTAAACCCTATGCAACTCCTGTCAAATCGGACGATTGACGGGTAACTCTGGGCTGATCCGACGGTCCACAATCCCTTGAGATTAAACTCCGGACGTAACCGTATCCTCCTCGCTTCTCTGACGGATTTGACGGCTGGCGGGATTCTGCAAATCCTTTCCACAAGATCCTAATTGTTCGTTCTCTCCTTTGTGAATCTATGCATGAACCAAGCATTCCCCTTGCGCACAACTCACGATGCCTCCTAAACACTTACAGTCGTAACTCCCCTGCATTGTTCTTCAACTACTTGAAGGGCCTATCCTTCCTGCGCTTTCTCACGACTCTGAGTCTTGGAGAATCTTCTTGTGCGCACTCCTTGCGGCAATTCTCAGACACTTCCAAGTGTTGAATACCTTCGACTCTGCGCACTCCTGCAGCAGCAGTCCTTCAATGCTCTGCTCAAATTCACAACTGAGACTTTCCTTAACCTGCGCACTCCTTGTACGGCTCCTATACCCCAATTTCACTTCTGGGTGAACGAGAACAAGAGTTAAACTATCTGAGCCTTCCATCAACGCAGTCCTTACGGATGACTTCAACTGCACTCCTTGCAGGAATCCTTGCTCAGATAGAGAAACAATTGAAACTCATTTCTCCTACTTCCTTTCTTAGATTTCAAATGCTCAACAAGAAATCATTCATACATAGCATGTAAGACAAATGCATAACAGGAAGTAAATACTCATGAGCATAGCATTCATCATACATACACAGAGAACAAACACAAAACCATGGATTTGAATTAAACTCTTCTATTAATTCAAGCTTTGTACATGGGTGTTCTTCCACAACTCTTTGCTTCTCTTCTATGCTCTTCCTGCTTCAATCATCCTAATACAAATGCACAATGAGGGTGTCTATATCTCGTTTCCCTCTTTCTTTCTAAAACTGTCTAATCTAATATTAAATTTCTATCTATCTGCATTAACTACTTTAAATGTCGTCTATCTACTTCAGACAAGAGCATATGGCTCAAGGTCCCAATTTCAATTACAAGTGCGCCTCATTAAATTGCCATATTTATGTTTGGCGCATCAATTCCCAAGGGATTTCAAAATTTGTGTTGGCTTGTCCAGCTGTCCACTTGCATTCTGCGTTGGCTCACTTGATGTGGGAGATGCTCCTGCATCAAATTGTCAAAGTATTCATTCCCATGTGTGATCGGAACCTTGTCTCCTTCAACCATCTCTCTTCGAGTCATTCTTCGAAGGGGTCTTCTTTATTTTGGTGGGGATGCTACTGCATCACAAGAAGTGCAACTTGGTAAGAAAATACATTCAAATGTCATTGGGAAAGGGTTACTATGTTATCATGGTTGGTTGTTTTCTCAAAGCAAATTAAAAAAAAAAAACCTTGAGAACATAATAGAGTGAGTTGAAGTCCATTGGATGTAGCTTGGGTGGTTGGA
>ML789056.1:0-18485 GCA_009831015.1 Picea engelmannii | reverse complement strand
AGAGATTAAAACCACTGTAAGCATACCATTCACCATGTATAAACAGAAAACATCATAACACCATGAGTCTGATTCAAAGCTTCATATATTAATTCAAAGCTCCTGTACATGGATTCCTCCTTTCAACTCTCTGCTACAACTCTCCCCTTCTGTTCTATGCTAATGATACAATTACTACAATGATACAATGGTGAGGGTGTCTATACCCGTTTTCCCTCCTACTCTCTAAACTGTCTAATATTATTAATTCAAACCTACCTACTTTCATTAACTATGCATAAATGTCTCTACACTCTACAGATGAGAGCGAATCGCTCATGATCTGTTTGATAATATGCAAGTACGCTTCCCTTTAACCATTACATTAATGCTTCAAAAACATTTCAAAACCGTGTGTTGGTGGTCTTCCAACTAACTTTCACCTTCACACTCGTTTGGCTGCTGACGATGCTCCTGCATCATACTCCCTCACTTGAAAATTTTCATGAACTCCTATTCATGAGCTCTTGCATGGTCTATCCATGCTTTTGAATTTATGCTTCATTCTCCCAACTGACATCTTCAATTGGATGTCCCTTCCACTTCATCAAGTATTCAAAATACTCTTTCCTTCTGGTCTTTTTGTTGACTTTCTTGTCAATTATGTTTTTCATCTGTGGATTTTTAGCTACAGGCATTTGTTTAGTCCACTGAACCTCTGTCTGCTCATCCTCTGCTCCTACTTCTTCAGCTCTATAAGGGTACAAATCTGAGATGTTGAATATCGGTGAAATTTCGATCCCCTCGGGTAATTCAATCTCATATGCGTTTGCCCCGAATTTCTTCAAGAGCTTGCATGGTCCAATCTTTTTCATCTTCAATTTATTATATGTTCCCCTTGGGAACCTCTCCTTTCTCATATGTGCAAGAACCAGATCACCAACTTCAAATTGAAGTTCCCGCCTGTGTTGATATGCTCTGCATTTGTATTCTTGATTTGAACTCTGCAATCGCTCCTTGACTCAGTTGTGAAGATCCTTCATTGCTTCTTCAAAGTCCTCTGCACTAGCACTTCTAATTTCAGCTTGTTCTGAATCTTTCAATTCAGAAACTCCCCTTGGTTGCATTCCATATACAATCTGAAATGGACTATGTCATGTGCTTCTGTTGATTGAATCATTGTAAGAAAATTTCGCCTGTGGAAGAATATGATCCCATTAATTGTGGTGTTCAGTCACTAGGCTCCTCAGTAAATATCCCAAGCTTTTGTTCACAACTTCTGTCTGCCCATTTGTTTGAGGATGATAGGATGAGCTAAATGACAAACTTGTCCCCAGCTTTCTCCATAAAGTCCTCCAAAAATGTCCCACGAAATTGGTATCTCGATCAGACACGATACTCCTTGGCAAGTCGTGAAGTCTGAAGACTTCTTTGAAAAACAGGTTCGCAATATGAGTTGCATCCCTCGTTTTCTAGCATGGTATGAAATGTTCCATCTTGGAAAATCTGTCGACTACCACAAAGATTGAATCACATCCTCTTTGTGTTCTTGGCAGTCCCAATATGAAATCCATGCTCACTGCATCCCACGACCTTTCTGGTATGGGTAATGGCTGGTATAACCCTGTGTTCTACCTTTTCCCTTTTGTGCGTTGACAAATTCTGCATCTGTCCACAAATTTCTTGACATCTTTCCTCATCCCTGGCCAAAAATATGAGCCATTCAATTTTGAGAACGTCTTATCATGACCGAAGTGTCTGGCCAATCCTCCACTATGTTTTTCTTTCAGTAGATTCTCCCTCATGGAGCATTTTGGAATACATAACCAATTGCCCATGAATAATAATCCATCCAAGATCATATATTCGGTCCATTAGCTTCTGTCCCTGAGAATTGGATTCTCAGATGCCTCATACGCTTCCTTAAAATCTAGGTCATCTCTATACATCTCTTTGAGGTTATCAAAACCCAAAGTTTTGACTCTGAATTCCTGCATAAGCAAACATTTCTTGCTCAAAGCATCAGCAACTTTGTTAGTAGTTCCAGAAATATGCTTGATTAGAAAAGTAAAATTCTGCATGAATTCAACCCATTTAGCATGTTTTTGGTTCAACTTGTCCTGTTGAGTCACGAATTGTAAAACATGATTATCACTATACAAAACAAACTCTTTAGGAACCAAATAATGTCTCCATTTCTTCAGTGCTTGTATGACTGCATAAAATTCCTTGTCATATGTGGAGTACTTAACCTTTGCTTTATTCAATTTCTCACTGAAGTATGTGATCGACATATCATCTTGGCTCAATACCACTCCTATTACAAACCCACTTGCATCATACTTGACCTGAAATGTCTTGCTGAAATCAGGCAAAACCAAAATTGGCTGCTCCGTGATCTTCTTCTTCAGCAGGTTGAAACTCTTCTCTACTTACTTTGTCCAGTGAAAAGATTTGTGCCTTTTCTTAACCGTATCCATCATTGGTGTGTTAATCCCACTGAAATTTCGAATGAATTTCCTGTAGAAACTTGCCAAACCATGGAAGCTTCGAACTTCAAACACACTCTTCGGCGATGGTCAGTTCTTAATTGCATTCACCTTTTCCAGGTCCATCTTTAACTCATTTGTAGAGATAATAAAACCCAAATAAATGAGTTATGTTCTCATAAATGATGATTTCTTCATATTTATCAACAATTTCTCTTGTTGTAACCTCCTCATCACTGTAGCTAAATGCTTTAAATGTTCTTCTTCTGTCTTGTTGAAAATCAATATATCGTCAAGATATACAATGACGAATTTCCCCATGAAATCCTTTAAGACTTCATTCATCAGCCTCATGAAAGTACTGGGTGCATTTGTTAAGCCAAATGGAATAACAAGCCATTCATACAGCCCTTCATTCATCTTGAATGTTGTCTTCCATTCATCACCTTCTCTCATTCAGATCTGATGATACCCGCTTTTCAAATCAATCTTCGAAAAAAATCTTTCTCCACTCAAGAAATCCATCAAATCGTCCATCCTTGGCAATGGACATCTGTATCTGATGGTGATCTTATTGATTTCTCTTGATTCGGTACACATTCTCCAGCCTCCGTCTTTCTTCGGGCTGAGCATTGTTGGAACAGCGCATGGACTCAAGCTCTCTCTAACCAATCCTTTGTCCATTAAGTCCTAGACCTGCCTCTTGACTTCTTCATTTTCTTGTGGCATCAACCTGTACGTTGCTTTGTTTGGTAAAATGGCTCCAGGTATAAGATCAATGTGATGGTTTATACTCTTGATTGGTGGTAACGAACAAGGTAATTCATCCACTACTATGTCAGCAAACTCTTCCAACAACTTCTGGATTTCCTCTGGTAAATCATCCACTCTTGTACTAGTCAAAACAATTCTAGGCTTCCTGAAAACAACAAATTGTGTGTCTTCCTTCTTCTTAACCTCATTAAGAAGTTCCTTCCCACTCATGAGAAGTACAATGTTGCTCACCTCTGGTTTCACTTCTTTGTCCTTAATCAACAACAACATGTGTGTTCTCCCATTTTTCTCTAGGGTGTATGCGTTCTTTCTCCCATCATGAACCACATTCCTGTCATATTTCCACGGTCTACCCAGCAATAGATGACAAACATCCATGGGAATGACATCACATAATATTTCATCCTTATATCCTCCTATTTTAAATTCAACTAAACATTGTTTAGTGACATTTACCTGATGTCCTTTTTGTAGCCATGAAACTCTGTATGGGCTTGGATGTACAATAGCCTCTAGCTCCAGCTTTTATACCATCTCTGTAGAAACGAGATTGTTTGTGCTACCACTGTCCACGATGACTTTGCATACTCTGTCTTTTGTCTTGCAAGCAGTCTGAAACAAACTGTTCCCTTGGGCTGGGTTCTCTGCCTCCTCTGGATTCAAGAGAACTTTCTTCATCATTAAGGATCTTCCACCCTCAACATCTTTTGCCTCAACATTTCATCCTTGAGCTTCGACAATGTGAGTCTCACCACCTTCTTTCTTTCTGTCTGGACACTCATAAGATTTATGTCCATTTTTTCCATAGAAAAAACATTTTATTTCACTTCCTCTGCCTCTTCCTCTTCCTCTAGCTTAAGAAAAAGTATTTCTATCAGCATACTTCCCTCTCTGTGAGCTTTCACCTCTCTCAGTTTGAGGTTGAGGCTTATTCCCTTCTTTTTATATTTCTGAGTCATGTCTTGGGAAACTACTTTGCCTCTATCTTGACTCTTGCCTTGACCTCTTTGACCTTGCTTTCGACTCAGCTTCTCTTCATCTTTCAAAGACATCTGATAAGCATCCTCCACATTCCTAATGATCATCATGCTCATGTCATCTTGAATGTCATATCGCATACCATTCATGTACCTGGCAACCTTTTCATCATCGCTCTCCCGATGACCTGCCCTGATGTTGATCTTGTAGAATTCTTCAGTGTACTCTTTCACTTTCATCCACTTTTGTCTCAAGTTATGCATCCTCCGAAACATAGTGATTTGATAATCCTTGGGTATGAATTTTGCTTTCATCTTCGCAACCACCCTGTCCTGGCTTTTGATTTTTTGCTTTCCTTTACAACATCTGTCAGCCTGCAGTTCATCCCACCATAGTGTTGCATGCCCTTTAAGTCTTGTGACAACATGTTTGACCTTCTTGTCTTCCTCGACATCCTCGTAGTCAAAATATTTATCTAGATCTCTAATCCAGTCTAGAAGCTCTTCAACATCCAAGTTTCCTTCATATAATGGAATGTCCATTTTTTCCCTGGCACCTATCCTTGCAATAGCCTTGAATAGGCGTTCGTATGTAGAATCTTCAACTACAAATTCTTCTTCATGTCCAACTTCATTTTCACTTTCGTCCTCGCTAAAATCCCCAGTGTTAACTGTGCGTCTCTGTGTCGTCTCCATGGCATCAAGCCTCGCACGTAGTTCACGCATTTCCCTTTCCACTATTGGATCTGGCATTGGTCTCTCTCTTCTTCTTGGCGACATGGCTATAAAATGTTCTTATTTCCTCTACTACAGAAAGAAAAGAACTTTTTATGTGCTCTGATACCACACTGTCACAGACACCCCCCCCCCCAAACCCTCGGGTCGAGGTCCGTTCACAAGATCGTTCTAATTCTCCGTAAGCCAAAGCGACTCTTTCAGATCCCTATCAGAACCTACAACAAATCGATCCACAGGTCCTTATGAATTGAGCCGCGTGAACAAACACCAGGTACCAATCCAAATCTTCTTGACCACAATAACATCACGCCCTTCGCTAATTCGGGACTTCGGGTCTCACAATTTCACGATTCCTATTGTTGAGTTTCTAGACCATCTACTGCCAAAACATGAAATACCGATTCATCGAAATGTTCAGCTATGGTTGGCTTCCCAATGGGATTTTCACTTCATCGAGGTTTCAGACTTCATGATTTCGCGAATCCTAATGTAAGGCTTCCAGCTCTCCCACCTACGAAACCCCGAAACAGTCAATGAAGTTAACTCTACCTGTTTGACGAGGACATGCCACCTGTCCACTCAAACGCTTTCTACCTTTGATGCAGACTCTTGCCTCCTATCACTCTCCCTGGTCTTTAGGACTCTCAATCCCAAGGCACTGCCTCCTTGGTTTCCCGACACCCGAAGTGTCGAAATCCCGAAACTCCACACCAATTCTTGTCGCAACTTGCGACTTCGGGACTTTCGTTCTGTTGCGCTCAACTTCTTGTCGTCAAGATCCACGAAATACAGAAATGATCTGACGGCTCAGACAGATCACGATGAATGGTCCACATTAATCCCTAAAACCAATATAATGAGTTCTCCCAACCCTTATCCACTCTACAACTATTCTGGATCCTACAGTCCCCGTGACTTCGGGAGTTCTCCTCAGAGAATTTTGACCGCTTGTTTCCTCCTTAATAACTTCTTCAAAATGAACTAGTGTTCTCCCACTGGAACTTAGCTTCTGCACGGTGTCTTCAATCCTCGTCTTCCTTTGAGTACTTTCAAAGTTGATGACCCTCCTGAGCTTCCACTTGCGAATTCAAGACTTCCGAGAAAGGGCCTCTGCTCGCACTCCTCACGGAAATCCTTCAAATACTTCTGCGTATTTGATTTCTCGACTCTGTGCACTTCCTGCAAGAGCAGTCCTCACCTTTCAACCTTAGTTGATAACTTCTAAGGTATCTACTAGCCTGCACATGCCTTTCATGGCTCATGTGATACTCCTGCACTTCTGCTGGAATGAGAACAACGGTATCCCTCCTGAGCTTTCAGAGATAAACTCTGAACCATTGTCAACGCACTCCTTGTGGACGCTTCACTGCACTCCTTGCAGGAACTTCTATCACTCATGAAGAGAAACAATTGAAACTCATTCTCTCTCTCTCTCTCTCTCAAACTTCAATCTTTTAACATAAAGTCATACATTCAACACAGTATGAAAGAAAATACATAACCGAGAGATTAAAACCACTGTAATCATACCATTCACCATGTATAAACAGAAAACATCATAACACCATGAGTCTGATTCAAAGCTCTTGTACATGGATTCCTCCTTTCAACTCTCTGCTACATCTCTCCCCTTCTGTGCTATGCTAATGATAAAATTACTACAATGATACAATGGTGAGGGTGTCTATACCCGTTTTCCCTCCTACTCTCTAAACTGTCTAATCTTATTAATTCAAACCTACCTACTTTCATTAACTATGCATAAATGCCTCTACACTCTACAGATGAGATCGAATCGCTCATGATCTGTTTTACAATATGCAAGTATGCTTCCCTTTAACCATTACATTAATGCTTCAAAAACATTTCAAAAATGTGTGCTGGTGGTCTTCCAGTTGTCTTCCGCCTTCACACTCATTTGGCTGCTGATGATGCTCATGCATCATTAGGCATCAATTCATGGTTGGAACACACTAGTAATTACTATAGTCATAAAAAAATGACTCATTTCTCATCAATTTGTTTTTCCTTCCCAATTCAAGATCAAGAATGAATTAGGAATAATGAATGAAAAGAGTGAAAGTGTGAATGGAGAAGAACCCTCAAACAACACACAAGAGGTGTTTATATAT
This sequence comes from Picea engelmannii, assembly GCA_009831015.1. Taxonomy (NCBI): domain Eukaryota; kingdom Viridiplantae; phylum Streptophyta; class Pinopsida; order Pinales; family Pinaceae; genus Picea; species Picea engelmannii. Next base: position 11,396 of record ML789056.1, on the reverse strand, counting down.
TATATGAAATCAAGAACCATATGGCCTTCTCCCCAAGAAGCTCATGTGTAACCATTTTTCTCAATTAAAACCAATATGGGTAAAGAAAATATAATAAAAATACTTATCCCATTTAGCCTCCTCCCTCATGGAATCATATCCCTCTATAACTCTTGTCCTTTTCCATCTTGCAACCAATGATGTATTTTATTATTTGCAATGTTCAAAGTATTACACTTCCTAGTCACTCTGGCCCGTTTTTAATTGTTGAAGAACTCTGGCCTTTGATCAAATAAAAAAAATACATTATTAGTATGGGGACTCAAAATTTGGGTGTTACATTCCCCTTTGCCTTATTTTGGCAGTGTCCTCAATGCATATATAGAACATAAATAAAAATTTCAAATTTATTCAAAAAGTCGTAAGTACTCTGCTCACGTGGCATATTCATGCTCCCAAGTAGCATCTTCATAACTGTAGTAGTTCCACTGAACCTTTACCAATTCTTTGACTTGATTCCAGAGAATTTTTTTATCTTTTGTCCAATATGCACATTGATTGGACCTGAAAGTCTCCTTCTGACTTTACCTGCACCAAATTCCAATCAATAATATGGTTAGAATCATGTCCATACTTTTTCAGCAAAGAGACATGAAATACATTATGCACATTTATGGAAGCAAGGAAGGAAAGCATGTATGCAACTGACCCTATTCTTTCCAATATATCAAATGGACCACAGAATCTGGTTGCTAGCTTTGTACAACTACCCAACTTCAATGAACTCGTCTTGGGCTTCACTTTCAAAATCACATGCTCTCCCACTTTAATTTCTCTAGTTATTTTGTTCTTATATGCATAACTCTTATGTCTATCTTGTGTTGCCTTCAAATTATGCTTAATTTTGACCATCTAGTCTTCCATATCCTTGAGCAATTTTGGTCCAAGTACTACTCTATCTATTGGGTTATCCCAACTTACTAGAGTGTTGCATTTTCTACCATACAAATCCTCAAATGGTCTCATCTTCAATAAAGTTTGATACCCATTATTATAGGAAAATTCAACCAAATGCAAGTAGTCTTCCCACTTAAATTGTTTATCCATCACATACATTATCAACATGTATTCAATCACTTGGTTGAATCTCTCTAAATTAACATCTGGTTGTGGATGGTATGTTGTACTTAAGTTCATATTTGTACCAAATCCTTTAAATAATCCTCTCCAAAAATTTGAAGTAAAATTTGGGTCTCTGTCTGAAACAATTTCCATATGTATCCCATGCAATCTAGCAATTTCCCTCATGTAAATTTCTGCAATATTCGCTGCTATATGAGTCATCTTAATAGAAACAAAATGAGCAGACTTTGTCAATTTATCAACCACTTCCATTATTGAATCATGTTTCTTGGTTGTCTTGGGAAACTTAGTTATAAAATCAATGGTTACCACTTCCAATTTATTCTCTGTAAATGGTAATTTTTGTAGCAAACATGTTGGGTGTATATGCTCAAGTTTAACTCTCTAACATTCCATACATCTGAAAATGTAATCAAAAACATCCTTCTTCATTCATGACCAAAAGAATTGACATCTTACTGCTTCAATTATTTTCTGGTAATTGTGATGTCTGGCTTATGGAATATTGTGAATTTCTTTTAATACCAAATTCCTAAGTTTTATGGAACTAAGAACATAAATTCTATTCTTATGAATAAGTAATCCATCTTCCTTAATCTCATACTCTTTAATTTTATGTTGTACATTTTATTTATGTAAACTTTATTTTACCTTTAGGTAATGTTGAACTATAGCAACAACATCTAAAATTCTTCTCTTCAAATCTGACTGATGCATACTAACAGTTGTAGCATGCATGAGATATACTATTTTGTTGAGTGCATCAACAACTTTATTTTCTTTTTCATTGATATGTATGATGTCATAGTCATATTCACTTAAAAATTCCATCCATCTTGTCTGCCTAGCATTCAAAGTTGGTTGTTCAAAAAGATATATTAGACCACTATGGTATGTCCTTAATTCAAATCTCTTTCCCATGAGATAATGCCTCCACATATTCAATGCATGAACTATGGAAGAAAGCTCCAAATCATGTGTGGTAGAATTCCTCTCGTGTTCTATAAGATTTCTAGACTCATAATTGATGGCATGCCCATTTTGAGTGAGGACTCTACCACGTCCTTCCTTGCATGCATTTGTACATACCACAAATTTCTCATTTGGGTCAACAATATTTAAATTTGGTGCACTAATAAGTAATTCCCTTAACAAATTAAAATTATCTTCACACTTTGTTGTCCATTCAAATTTGATTCCCTTTTTTTTGTAAGGAAGTGATGGGATGATCAAATTTAGAGAATCATTTTATAAATATCATGTAGTATCCAACTAATCCCATGAAAGATCTAATTTCAAAAACATTCATGGGTGTTGGCCACCCTCTAATGGATTCAATCTTATCTTGATCCATTGTTATATCTTTCTTTGATATAATGTGTCCCAAATAATGGATTTGTTCTAAGTAAAAAGAACACTTACTAAGATTGGCATAAAGTTGATGTTCTCTCAGCACTTGCGACACCAACCTCAAGTGATGTCCATGCTCTTCCTTGGACTTAGAATAAATAAGTATGTCATTCAATAACACAATGAAAAACTTATCCAAGTAATTTCTGAATATGCCATTCATTAAGCACATAAAGAAAACTAGTGCATTGGTCATTTCAAATGGCACTACTACAAATTCATAATTTCCATACCTAGTTCTAAAGGTTGTCTTATAGATGTCTTCTTCCTTGATTCTTACCTAATGGTATCTTGATCTCAAGTCTATATTTGAAAACATATTTGCTCCTCTTAGTTGATTAAAGAGGTAATCAATTATGGGTAGAGGGTATTTATTTTTCACAGTTGTTTAAAGTCAATATACATCCTCAATGCTCCATCCTTCTTTTTGACAAAGAGTATTAGTGCTCCCCAAGGTGAAACACTTGGGCGTATGTACCCTTTCTTCAAAAATTATTACTGTTGCATTTGTAATTCTTTTAATTCTAGTGTACTCGTTATGTAATGTGTTTTTGATACTGAGGCAACTCCTGGTACTAAATCAATAGAGAAATCTACTTCCATCTTTAGTGGCAATCCTAGTATTTCTTGGAATATATTTTCAAACTATTGCAACACCAAAAAATATTCAAGGCTTGGCCCTTTTGTCTTTTATGGCTCCTCCACATGAGTTGCATACAATTGAAATCCTTTCTTGAAACATCTCTTCAACTATAATGCTGAAATATCCCGTATAGAAATGGGTTTTGGAATTCCTTTCATAGTGCTATGTTTTCCTTCTTCATGAAAATATAGAACAACATAATGCTTGTCCAACCAATCCATTTCAATTAGGATATCCTAAGATCCTAACAGTATGATATTTAGGTCATCATTAGTACTTACTCCATTAAGACTTATTGGAAAACCTCTAACCATCTAAATTGTCCTTCTTTTGGTTCCAATGGCTAGTTGAACCAAACTTGACTTTTCAAGCTTACTTTTCTCCAAATATAATATATCCACTATTTTAGGATCAATGTAACAATGAATTTCCTTAGAATCAATTAAAATAACAATAGGTTGATTAATGATCTTACCTTCCACTTCAATCATATGGGCTTGGTATTCTACTTGTCGACCTTCAAAGGTTGCATGTATTCTTGGAATGTTTTTTCCCATGTATTCTTCTATAGTAGCCTCTTGTATGTTGTGCATGGTCTTCATTTTGTCTTCTTTGTGAGGACAATCGTTGTACATGTGATCTTCTTTGCATCCCCAACATTTAATTGGTGGTCTTCCCCTTTTACCAAAGAGTCTTCTCTCTTGGAATCATTCTTAGTAGACCGCTCTTCCTGATTTTTATTTGGGATGTTTCTGTTGAAAGGAGGTTTGAATCCCTTCCTTATTTGATAAAATTTATTTTTCTTCCCAATATTTATGCAAGGATTCATTTCCCTTACCTTGCTCATATAGGTACTTATCCTTCCTAATGGTCTCTATTACGAGGAAAATATCTCTATGACTAGGGTTAAACCACAACATATAGAATGAAACGCATAAATCAAATTGAATCCCAAGTATTCTATATAAAGAAAATTCTAGCAAGACAAGGCTAAGAGCCTACCTCGTCTAGATGTTTGAAGAAGACCCCTGTTGAGCACAAGACCCAAAGCTTTATACTTGCAGCTTGTCCTCAACAACCAAGATATTCAAGAATAGGGTGATAATATATAATTTTAGCATACATGTTAACATAATGCATTAACATACATGACAAATATGCCCACGGAATAATAATTCAAATATTTTCAAGATATTAATTGGACGAGGAAAAATGATTTCTATTAAAATAATTAGCAGAAGTACATAGGTGACAAATTTCTGTAATGGAACATATCGGAACAGAGAAACTAAGTCCCTCTAGATGGGCCTCCACCACTTCAATCCTCCACCAAAGGCAAGCTCATATAAAGGAGTTAATGAGGTTATCCATCACAAAGAAGGAAGAGCTTGGGGGTTGAACAAGGAGTTCATACTTTCAAGGACAAAGGGATGCAGACTCAATATGAAGTGAAATCTCTCCAGAGTGTCTTTACTCTCAAAGTTGAATTGTTGAATTGTTAAAGGCTTGGATATGACTAAATTTATAGCCTTCAAATGGAACTGAAGGGTTGATTTAGAGTGTTTCTAGTATATGGAATGTCAAGGATCATGGATCTCGTGACATGGCATGGAAACCCAACATAATTTTTAATTTTTGATGTATGTGGGATATAGTGGAGCAACTTGTGTATACGCTTGTTTTATAATTGATAGGGCATGTATATGTGGAAAAATATCCTTTTTGGATCTGGAATGCACAAAAAAGGAACTTCAAGTCTGCATAGGGAAATGGAAGGCCATCCAAGCAAGTTGTATGGAGTGAAAAAAAATTTGTTGTAACAATATCTATCAAAGTTATGGGCTCATCATATTGAATATTCTCTTTATAAAGGGATGGAAATACACTCAAGAACCTTTTTGTATTCACCTTCTCATCCTTTATAAACCCCACATACTTCAATAATCCCAAGAACTCCTTTTCATATTCTACCATGGTCATGCTTCCCAACCTAAGTTCAAATAAATCTTGCATCTTCTTTTTATAGAAGAACTATAAAATATATTCCTTCTGAAAATATCACTTGAACTTATTCTAGGTGATCCTGTTCTCATTAATGTTCTCAACTTGCTTAAGATGATCCTACCATATAACATCTTTTCCATGCAAATGGTATGTGGTAATTATGGCTTCCAGGTTAGATGAGTAGATGTGTAACTGAACATATTTCATGACGCCAAGAAACAATGCTTCAACATCATATTCTCTTTCTCTTTCACCATCAAAGGATGATGACTTAAGCTTTCTCAACTCTCCTTGCAAAATTTCCAATTCATGTATTCTTCTTTGGTGCCTAATGGGAGATACTTCTAGATTGCTTATGGAGTCTTCAAATGCATAAAATTTCCTTGCAGAGTAAGGAGGTGAGTGATGTCTATGATTTTTTATGGCACTTTTTGAATGAACACTTCTTTGGTATTTATCTCTTCTTTCAAAATATTTGTCCTCTTCCTCTTATCTTGAGTCTGATCTGTTATTTGCTTGCTTATGCAACTGATTTAGGCTTTGCATCATCTGAGCATTTATTTGGTTTTGTTCTCTCATCAACATCTCATTGTCTTCTTTGTGTCTCTTCACTTCTATTCTCTTGCTTCTCACAGTCTTTTTTAATGCTTCTTGTTCCCCTATGCTCCTGTGCCCAATTGATTATGTCTCTACATTACCAACACTAATATTTTGACCTTTGGCTTCTTTAACATGACTAAAGGCTCCCTCTCCTTCCTTCATGTCCCAAATATGCATTCTTATATTGAACTGATGTGTTTATATCCCCTAATTCCGCAAAATGTTCAAGCAACCATTTTGGTTAGAATTATGCATATAAAAAAAGTTTGTCAATTAATGCTACAGGTCCTTTTTCTACTCAACTCATGAAGAATTATATCGTAATTCTCCAAATTGAAATAATTCCAAGTTATTTTCCTTTGAATCATATTTTCAATAATTGTACTCATGCCTCATTCTAATCTCTGAGCTGAAAGTTATGGCTTCTTGAAAAAACCTCTTTCACCCCATTTGTGCATTTTCTCCACCAGTGTAATTTTATTGAAATGCCAACTTTTGTTAACTGTAGAAGAAAACATGTTAGAAAATAGACAAAATTTTTTATGAGACATAGATAATAATAATGACAAGGAATTTACAAAAACTCTCACATTTTCAAGATGATGCTCAAGTAAAAAACTGCAACAATCTGGAAATGACAACTTTGTTCTTTTCACCTCTTTTTCCAGACTTAAGCAAAAGTAACTTTCTTTCAATCTGTGCACTTCTGGAAAAATTTCACTAGACTAAAGTTGTTTTTTTTAATGAGTATATAAAATGTCGAGTAAATAAACTTTTCCAGTTTTGTCTCAATCTTTATTAATTTATAACCTAAAACCTTTTAATCTTAACTCCTAATTTAAATGGCTAATTGAATAATCATTTTTCTTAACTAATTTTTCTATCAACCAATTTTACAATATTTTACTATTTCTTTAGTAATTTTGTATCCTCATGCTAATTAAATAATCTTCTTAACCATTTTTTATTATATTTTATTTATTTATCCCAACGGATATATTTTATTCATTCATTTCTTCCTCCTTTCAACGATCATTTCCTAATATTCTCCCTTAAATACCTACCTCAACACTCTTCTCCACCATATGAGCTTCATTAGTCCCTGATGATGGGTGGAGTGTACAGTCAAAACTTTGGACGTTTCATAAACTTATACATAGGTTCTATCCAGGAAAATTTCTCTACACATCTCAAAAATCCAAAAAAAGTGGCTCAAAATAGTGGATTTCGTCCAGAGCATTAAGCTCATGGCTATCATGGCTGCCATTATAATCCACCTGTCCCGTTGCAATTATGAAAATCACAGAGCGAATTTGAATTTTGGTGTGCAGTGGTCTAGCAGTGGAGGTTTCGGTGTTCTGGCCTTGCTCCTCGCTCCTACCATGCCGAGGCTGCGAGGGAAGCCCCGTAGAGGAGCTGGCTGGTATGCCGCCGACTCCAGAAGGAAACGGCATGGAAATTTTAAACGCGCTGTGCGTTTGGCCAGGCAGAAACGGCGTCGGATGACCACAGTTGCTAGCTCGCCCCCAGAAACTCGCGTGGAAGAAGACTCGGACTTGGACCTCCCCTTAGACTTCTCGGAGAGCAAGATGTTCACGGTACCAAATAATTGGGATCCCCCAACCAGTTTTGCTGCACCAGCAGCACTGTCCCGCCCCACAGGACTCCCAGGTTCTTCTGCAGCGCTAAACGATGAGTATACCACCTGTGTGGTCGAGGAGGAGCCACCGAGCAACTACATAGGTTTGCAGGCGAGCGTGGAGGGGCCGGAAAACAAACAGGAGGTGAAGGAAACAAACAAGGAACCGGAGGCACCGACCTCGCCATCACCTCTGCACCCGGAGATTCTGCAGCTGATCTTTGAGGTTCGTAGCCTGGTAGATGACCAACTCTTCAGAGCGGTTTGCGTCAGCCAGCGCTTGGATATGCTCTATGCGGCCTACTCCAATGTCACTCCTCGACAGCAATGTCTGACCTGCTCTCAACCATTCACCATCCCAGCCAGCAGTGGAAAAACGCAGGAAGCACACAAGGACTCCGGGGATTAGGTTTTCTTTTGTTTCGCATGGTTTCCAATTATACTTTTGTAGTTGTTTACCAGGGCTATTGCTCTGTAACTGTTAGCATAGTCAGTACTAGAACAATAAGTTTTAGAACAGCTAGAATGATGTCAATTTTGCATGGCCACCCTGGTTTCCTTCGAGCAGGGTGGTGCAGTCATCTTTGTCTATTGCATGCTACAGTGGGTAGGCCAGCTGTCCTGGTTTCCTATATAGGCAGGACAGCTGACACCTGGGTGACATATGTATGTTATTTTTTGAAATTATAATATAATAGGTCCTGCCCCTTTTTACTTAAAAAACAAAAAACAAAACATAACATACATAATATTAAAAAAATAGCATGTTTGTAGAGTTTCCAAAGAAGTGATGTTTTTCTCTATTTATTAACACATTTATTATTTTTGAGAGAACGCAGAATAAAAGTGAGAGAACACAAAGTAAGAGAAAAAGTAAGAAAATAGATAAAAAAAAAACATTAGAACACAGAATAAAAGTGAGAGAACACAAAGCAAAAGAAAAAGTAAGAAAATAGATTAAAAAAAACAATTATTTAAAAATTTAAAAGTAATAAGTAACCTTTATTTAATAATTTTTTATTTAAAAAAGTATTTAAAAAATATGAGTATAAACATAAAATCATAATTTAGATTAATTTGAAATTTTTTACTTACTCATGATTTAAAAAAAAATTAATTAGTAGATACATTATAAATACTTATATAATAGTTTTTGAAAGTTTCATTATTTAAACCCATCAGTGACATGGATGCGTAATCCTTCGAGGAATGAACACACATTTCCATTTTTCCTTTTGCTTTTTTTTAGAGACATGTGGCAATAAAAAAACCATCCATATTATACACTTTTTAATGGCTTTGAATGCAAAGTGATGGGATTTCATCAACAATATGGTTTCAGCGATCATGGCTCCAAAGTCGCGTCTAAATGGTTTCCTTCACATTCATTTCTCATGCCTCACCATGAATGCCAAGAGATATGGCGTGCCTTTTGTAGGGTGGTCTCCACCCTTCCACATGTTTCCAATTTATTTCCCATTTGTTGTTAGCATCATTTCCATTCAGAATTGGTATGTTCGAACTCTGTTTATTTGGATTTCTATGTTCTGGTTCTTTACTTTTTCCACTATGTTTTTTTTTCCTTTTGTGCTCTAGTTCTCTAGTGAGACAAGTTATTGGTTTAGTCTGCTTGTTTCGTAAAAAATGGGTTGAGGAAAAAAGGAGTTGTATAAAGAGGGGTTCAAACAAAAGACCCCTCATCGAGCTTAGTCTAAAGCAGAATCTTTTGAGACCATTTTCAACAAGTGCATCCCTCTAGCCATCTGGGAGTCCATTGCGGCCACCAAAGAAGAAGCTCTGGGGGAACAAAATTTTATTTCTAATGAGATAGGCTATGAGGAGTTAGAGCAACTTGTGTTTGACTCAAGCACCTCCAGGACCAGTGATATCAAATACTATCAAACCCTAGACACTCGTTGGAAAATAAAATCTATTATGGGTAAGCTTGAGATAGAGAGAAGTGAGAAATATCAAGCTATTCAACTCCAACTTAGGTTTCATTATGCTCAATTCACTCTATTTTTTTGCTAGGATTATACTTTTGGGAAGCCATGTTTACCCTATGGATAAGCACATGCATATAGGCTTTACAGTTTCCAGTGATAAATTGTATAGTTTTACTCTTCATTGTAAAAAAAATTGAAGTAGCAATGCCACTCAAATATCAGGGATAAAATCACTTTTTTTATTGTTGTTGGACTAGTTTCCAGTCCGGTAAACCAACAACTATGTTTATGTACTCTTAAATTTTCTTTACTAATATTGAAATTCTTGATAACTTAACCCCAAAAAAATTCCATTATTTAAAAACAAATATTTACAATTGTTTTTTTTTAATTAATTAACACACATATAAATAATTAAATAATAATTTTTAAAAATTTTATTATTAAATTTTTTTTTATTTTTATTTTTAAATATCATGTTTATCTCAAATCTCAAATACAGATGTCATCCATACATCAAGATAATGTACATATAAATCTATGCATTGTTAACCACATATTTTTGTATGTGGTTGTCATATACAATCATCATTATGGTGAGATAATTTAACTATACACTTATTTAATAATAAAATGTCCGTTGTTGTATTATTTTCAAGGAAAATATATTGGTGTTGTGCACAAACACTTAGTATGAATTTGGTTACTTCACAAATAGTTGTTCAAGTAAATAAGAATTATATCCTTCTACGACTTTCTACTAAGCAAACTATATAAGAATTATATCCTTCTACGAAGAAAACTCTACCCACTTAGAACAATAATGAACAAGATTCTTTCAAAACAATGACTCGAAGGCACACGACGCAACAATTGAAGGGATCGTATCTTGCAAACTCAGGATTAACTAATATGAATAGTTTTGAAACCCTTAAATATCACGAAGAAGACCAAGAAATTCCAAAGGCCCTTACTAATCGTATTGTTGCTCCCAGCTATGGGCCATCAGCCATAGTCAAAGAGGCAATGGAGGTAACTACTCCAAACAATAAGGTTGGGACTTTAATGGGGTTTCAGAAACTCCAAGAAAAGAAGATGTAGATATTGAAAAGGATGGATATAAAGAAAAGGGAAAGAGAGGAGGAATCCAAGGACAATGTAAGGTACCCAACCACTAAGGTCGAGCCATGCTATTCCAGAAACACACTTCTTGAACTGATTTTGAATTCTGATAAAATTTAATTAATAAAGAAGAATGAAAGACTCACATACAATAATCAAGATTCATGCTACAACATAAAAGAAATGAACAATATTTCATGCACAACAATAACCAGCAAGCTTGCATATTATAAAAACAAATCTCAAAGATAATAATTAATACACAGCGAAAATAAATATACAAGCATATAAATACATATAAATAGCACTTATCTTAAACAAAATCAATCACCAATTGGCTACAAACCAAGGACGTTCCTCCCAATACTATACGTTGTTGTTCCAAGTCTCAACATCAGGTCACCCTTGAGCTAGGGATATGAATCCATAAGGATGGATTCCAGAGCAACACTCAGCTTCCCAAACTAGTCAGCGCTCAAGCTCTCACAGGTTTCTCAACACACAACAATCCAAAATACACCATCACTCTTCTCTCCAACTTGCACCACCCAAAGACAATGAACCCCCTTTACTGCCACACAGTCCCTAAGGCAGTCCACCTCTTTCCAGGGCTCCAACGCATCTGGTCATGAATCTACATGATGAGACTCTTAAGGTTCGCAATTGTGAACAAATTTGATTATATGTCAATGCATCTCATGTATGTAGGCATCAATTCATGGTTGGAACACACTAGTAATTACTATAGTCATCAAACAATGACTCCTTTCTCATCAATTTGTTTTTCCTTCCCAATTCAAGATCAAGAATGAATTAGGAATAATGATTGAGCAAAGTGAATGAAAAAAGTGAAAGTGTGAATGGAGAAGAACCCTCAAACAACCCACAAGAAGTGTTTATATATTACATG
>ML789055.1:216828-239345 GCA_009831015.1 Picea engelmannii | reverse complement strand
CATTTGCTGCTTGTCATCATAGGCTAGTCTCTCTTTAGCCTCTAAACAATTAAAACTAACTCCTAGATCATTAACTTCAAAATTAACTTAGTAACTAGGGACAACCCCCCTTGGCTTCCCTAGGAGTAAGCCTAGAAGGAAGAAGTTCCAGTCAAGGTGACAGTGTGGACTGGGAACCTAGACATTGTGTCTCCGAGGACACACTAAGTGAGCAGGACTTAGCTCACGTTAGCAAGTGTGTATAAGGACGGCAACAGACTCTAAGAGTCAACCCTTGTTTTTTTGGATTTCTTTTGTGTGGTCTCCTCTTCCTTGTATTTATTTCCATCTTTCATTGACACATCCTCGTGGGTTTTGACTTTTATATTCTTACCTTCATATCACTTGGAGCCATTGCAAATAGGATAGAGACCATTAGATAGTCCACTCTTTTCCAACGTGGACTTGGAAGGGATCCCCTAATAAATAACCAACCATGCAAAACCCTCAACTTGTTGGAGGGTCGAACAATAGACCACACATTATGTTGCTGGCAAACCCACTTTTCCTTTGGATTTGTGGACACCTAATGTGCATTAAGGATAGGGGCTAGTGTATGGTGTTGATGGAAAAGGGAATATAATCTCCATGTTTGAAACTTCTGAAGGGGGTGACGAAAGCTCCACCTTCAATCCTGCCAAAATGGCCCTAGCATTGCAATATTCATCTTAGTCACATTCTCTTGAGGGATGAGCCCAACAAACTCAATGATATTCAGTTAGTCCGAGGGAAGCAAAGCACGATTGTGTGCTAGAGCATGCCAATCCTTCTAAGAACCAACATTGAATCCCACAGGTCTTGCGAAAAGAAGATGCCCTTCCTATTTGGAGGATAGGCCTGTAAATGTGGGAGCTCTGGAGTACAAGAACCTTGTAACTTGTAGCTCCAAATAGGTTGTCTAGCTTAATCTCAACCCACCCTATTGACATTTGTATTTTATCTTACCAAACTTGTTATTGTCTACCAAGTTGTCCATATACTCTTGATGAGAAACAAACTCACAACATAGAATAGGCAAGGGGAAGAAATAACATTGCAGAAGCCAAAGGATATAGTTAAGAGATTTGGTCAAAGCTTAACAAGACCTTGGTTAAGACAGTCGGTCATAGCCCTAATGAGAAGGCTTTTGTGGCTAAACAACAAAATGTATCCCCTGCCGTGTTCTGCATGGGCTTGTATAACTCAAAAGCAACCCATCCAAGCTTGGAGACTTTCCATTTTGCATGGTGCTAAGAGTTGCAAACAACTCCTTCTTCGAGAAGTCATTGCCCAACCTGTCTTGATCCCAAATGGAAACCTTATGTGGGATAACCTTGTAACAAGAGTTCTTGGCATCCACCACATGATTCGTTAAAATAGTTGGAGGAAAAATAGTCCAAAAGTGTAAACTAAACATACATTTGACCTCAACTAGATCCTTTGGAAGAGAATTGTCTACTCTATGTAAACCAAGAACTTTATCAACCACCACCTTCCTTTTAGGAAATCAAAAAGAACTTGGAGCCCTCGTCCCCTTCCTCAATCCACTAGAACATAGAATGGACCTGTGCCTCCCTGGCAAGGTACTCCTCTCCTTGACTAACCATCATCTCCAACTTGGCAAAATCCTCCTAAAGGACCACATTATGAAAATCTTTCCCAAGAAAGATACATACTTCTTCATGACAAAGCCTTGCCTCTTGGGGGTTTGATAATCTTGACAAAACCTTACCTATTCCTTGGCTTGGAAGCTACCTTTCTTTCCCCAAGGAAAAAATTGCAAGGAAAACACAAGGGATGCTTCCCCACATTTTTGGATGACATCCCTAGTAAACTTGTTGGTATAGACTAGTGCGACTCACCAAGGGGGATTTGAATTGGGCACTTGCCAACACGAAAGTAGCTAAATGTCTAGCAACATTGCTGACAACTGGTTGAGCTAATCCGTCTAGCTAAAATGTTTGGAAACATCTCATCCTACCCTCAAGCAGTTAAGCGAGAGTGAGATTACTGGTACATTGCCAACCCCAATCAGCCCACGAGAGGCGAACATGTCACTAACGAGATTTGAACTTGGGTGAGGAGGATAACAACTTCTCCTCTTAATCATCCAAGCCAGACCCAAGTGACACTTGGAAGCTAGCTATGTTTGCACAAGCTTGTATTTAGGCATCCATATTAATGAAATAGGGCTTCACCATGTTGTGTTCAACCATGATGCTTACATTGTTATGTGGGTTTGATGTATTACCTAACTTATCCATAAGATGGATAATATAAGTGGTCCAAGATGGTGGGAAGCCTAAGAAGAAAACTTTGTTAAGCATAAGTGCAATAGCTAAAGCAAGGGTTTCTATGCCATGACTCGTATATTGCAATGTCATAGAAATCTGATTGCATGCATTCAATCATTTATTTTCTCTATGTATGCGTGGAAATATTGATGTTAAAACTGTAAAATATTCCTGCCCATCTAAGTTGTGATAGAGGGTCTTACAATATGGTTACATGCATCAAATACATAACCTGAAAGAAAAATTTGTACTTACATCATAAAAATTATAATGGTTTGAAACAATTATAACCATAATAATGATGATAAAACAATATGCACTAACATAATAGTTCATACAAAACTGTAGCATAAACATAATTCGGTTCGAGATTGGGGACATCTAATGAGATTCCTAAGCTAGCTTTTCTAACTAAAGAAAAATATTCTTTGTCTTAATGAAACAGATACAATCCTTCAATCATTATGTGTCTCCAATATGCAGAAGTATGTTTCAATGCTCTGTTTACAAGCAGTCAAATATATGCCTCCAAGCTTTTCTTTTTTTCTTAAAACAGACGTATTTCAAGAACAGGTCCTTATGCCAAGGTGCTGCTACCATGTTATTATTTCAACAAAATATGCTTATCATATCCAAGATTCTTGAAGTTTTATTTTAGTTCATCATCGTTATGGTTTGACCGAGTATGCAAATTAACCCTTATCACATAGAGGTTACCTATTCTGTTGCCCATCTTTGCATTTGCAGCCACATTGAGAAACCCTCTCCATTGAAGATTAGCCTTTACCTTTCAAAACTTAGATCTCTTTTATGAATAGCTGGCGGTGGTTACTATCTGATGATGGTGTAGTTTCCTTAATCACTACATAAGATGGGATTGCAAATTCAAGATTTTTATTTTATTTTTTCGATTTCTGTCTTCAGACCAAGTGTAACCACTCCTGTTCTTGTGCCTTGCAATCACTCTGTCTATATTTTCCATCAGAATGTTATGTTTACAATGATGAATACTCAATTCCATTGTCAAAGTTTAAATTCCTGACTTAGATATGTTATTCAGGTGATATGTGTGGGGGGACGGGCAAGTGGAAAGCTTTGAATAGAAAACGTGCAAAAGATGTTTATGAATTCACGGAGTGCCCAAATTGCTATGGTAAGTATCTTCCTAATATAGTTTACACTTTAATATCACTTACTGTACCAAAGGTGGCAGCAACCTGTATTTACCAAAGAAAACTAGAATCCAATTTTGTTGTGTAGAATATGAGGATCATAATATCACCATGTCAACTAGACTACACTACATGGCAGTTAATGTTAGTATTTTGTTGTGCTCTGAACTTGTTCTCCAGAAGCTTCCTTTTTCTATAGAAGTTTCGTTATTCTAGAAGATTCCTTGTTCTTTCTTTATGTCTTAGAGAGAAGTAATGCGAGACACAAGTTCAAGGGAGCAAATGTGAGAAGAAATGTGAAGAAGCAATGCTAGGCAGAAAATGTAAGAGAGAAAATGAATGAAAGCGATGAAAGCAAAGAAAATGAATTTGAGAGAGCTCTGTGAGTTTATGTTTTGAGTTAATAAATAAATGTAACTTTTAGTGATGCAAATTTCTACTGTTTTCTGTTCATACTTGTTAAAATTAAGCAGATGCAAGATCCATTCTCTAGGAGGATGGCAAAGACCCTATCTGAGATCTAGGGCCCCCAGTACACTCCTAGAGTTCTTGGTTTGGGACCAAGCAGTTAGAGCCATGGCAAAAGACCCTAGTGAGGGGCCCCAATGTATTGTTGGGGTTCTTGGTCAAGGACCAAGCAGTTTGATGATATAAGTCNTGAGATCTAGGGCCCCCAGTACACTCCTAGAGTTCTTGGTTTGGGACCAAGCAGTTAGAGCCATGGCAAAAGACCCTAGTGAGGGGCCCCAATGTATTGTTGGGGTTCTTGGTCAAGGACCAAGCAGTTTGATGATATAAGTCCCTAGATGTGTTCTAGGGCCCTTGGATGTGTTCTAGGGAATCCTTGCTCGTGCTTGGATTGATCCTTGGTTGTGTACCTTGGTTGATAAGACCCTAGTTGTGATCTAGGTCTCCCAGATGTGTTATGGGGTATCCTGGTTTGGGACCAGACAATTTCTTGGTTAAGTACCAAGCAGAGATGATGTGTGATCTTCTTCTTTCCCAGGATGCTCCATGAGACCTAACAGCAATTAAGAAGAAGGACATGATCACATCATTGACCGTCCTCTTATGTTGGGATGATAAAAGCTTATAAGTCATCCTGAGACTTATGTGGACATTTTGCCATTGAAGAAGAACCCCCTTTGACTTTGTCGTATTACTGTTGCATCCCCTTGCTTGAGCCACATCCTCCTTATTGTTTATGTGGTTTGAGTTTTTGCTAGCCACCTTGACTTGTTGACTATTCTAATTAATATTTTATGAATTAAAATATTAATTATTTAAATTGTTTAATTTATTTTATTTTTGCTTAATTCTTGGGTTTTAACCTAACCCTAAAATTAGGGCTATTTTGCTAACCCTAATCTACCTACCTAAACTATAAAGGGAGAGACCTCTCCTCTCACATTCACATTCTTTCCTCTTCCTCCAAGCTAAGTCTTGGTCTGAGTTTCTTGCTGCGGCTCCCTTGTTCTGGTTGGTTTGTGGTGCGACCTTCTTGGTTCAGTCTTCTCTTGTTGAGAAGTAGTGCGGCCCTCCGTGATCTACTTTCTCTTGCTGGTTTGTAGTGCGGCCCTCTTGGATCTGACTTTCTGGTTGAGTATGTGGTGCGGCCCTCCTTTGGGACTGTTGTGAAGTGGTTCGGCCCTCCTTGGGACTGTTTCTCTTTCTGTGAGTATAGGGTGCGACCCTCCTTGGAACAAGTCTTCTTGCTGGGTATAGGCTGCGACTTCTTTAGACATCTCCTTTTCTCTCTTCCAGCCTGCCACTACCCTTTTCCGGTGCCACCTGTTACAACCGCTGTCTTTTATTTTTGTGAACTGTGTATGCTACTTGTGCATGTTGTTTTTCTTCTTTGCCGGTGTCACCTTGTAGGCTGCCCTACCTTACAGTTTTAGTACCCTAATCTGGGTTGGATGTGGCAACCATATAACTGCTATTTATTTCAGTCCTTTGCTATAGCAGTTTCACCTTCTTGGACAGATTTCGTAAGGGTGTTAGTCACATCCCTTTTCAGCCACCAGTTTGGACAGTAGTGTCCTTATTTCAGTCCTCTTACTTGATGTTTGGCATGCTGGTCAGTTTTTTGTTTTCACCCTAGAGTTTCTTCTTGGCAAGTTTGTTTAAAATTCCATGATGAGATCTACCCCTGAGGGTTTAATCCATGACCCTTATAGCTTTTTCTGAGCATACAGAAAAGAGCACAACAACAAGCTCATTGGGTAAATCTGTTCCTTGTTTTTGCTTAGGTAATGTTCAGATCCATTGTATTATTTCTGTTATTGGTTTAAATTAGAATTTGTGAATATATTGCTGATCCAAAACTAACAGTAGTAAATAAAGTTAAAAGATATTTCTGTTTCTAGTTTTCCCTTAAAATTCTAACATGGTATCAGAGCTTAGGGCGTGAAAAGAGCTCAATTGTGACAGACTTTTGAGCCTGCGTAGATCCACACCTAAGGGTTTGTTTTGCAGATCAATAGTAAGTTTGTTTTATATCAGATCTTGTTTTTAGTATGGCATCATCATCACTCATTTGAGGCACTAGAACTCGGCCTATTCTAAGGCTGAGGCAACCGCAGGTCCGAGACAATCTGAGGCTATTGCACTGCAGGCCCGAGATTCTTTTGGGGTAATCTAAATAGCAAATCCCAGCCCTGTTGTGGGAAATCCTATTGCAGATCCGAGCCACTTATTGAGGCAGAAGAAGGTTAGTCCTTGTGGCAGCTATCCAAACCAGATTGAGGGTGATATTCTGGACAGGTGTATAACATAGGCATATCTACAACAATAAGAAGGAGGCCGAATCCTCCTAGAAGCTACCCCAGCGCTAACCGTAGCCACTACAGGCCAAAGAAAATTGCAGACCTATCCTAACTTCAAATCAAAAAATCGCTCAAAGTCTGAGGTAACTCAAGCGCAGATCTAAGGCAAGATTTTTGTGGTTTAAGGGTGGATTTGAGGTGAAGAGGAGGCCGAATTTAGGCCTGACCTTTTGCAGAAAGGAAGCCGAGTTTCAGAGGATGTTGATGGTATGTCTGATGCAGGTTTGAAGCTTAGTCACCGGGTTCAGCGAATTTCAAGCACCAAGTTCGAAATTCGTCGAACATTATCTGAATTCGAACATATTCGATTATGTTCGCCCGAACTCCAACACGAATGCTAATCCGAAATTGAACATTAAAAAATTCATTAAAAATCGTTTGAATTCGGTCAGGGTCGATTAGGTTCATCCAATGTATGTTTTATATTTTAAAATAAATATAGAGAACAAATAAAATCTTAGGTTTTAATTCTCGCCGCCAAGGTTTTATCGCTTTCCCACCTCCGTCCCGTGCCCACAGTACCRTGGCCCGTGCTCRATTCRGAKTCGGGATAATTTACCGTGGCCCRTGCTCGATTGGGRGTCGGGATAATTTACCRTGGCCCGTGCTCGATTGGGASTYGGGATAGTCGAGAGTGAGTTTGGAGTCTRACTTGGTWCCTGTACCCTYGACRRCCGRCCGAATCCARCCCRCGGGTCATTGCTAACCTACCCGATACCCGATACCTAACTTATACTTTTATTATATATTTTTAAGAGCATATTAATTTGTTAATATTAATATTTTTTAATTTTATACTTTTATTATATATTAATTTTTTAATTTTCAAATTTTAACTTCTATTATATATTTTTCATATTTTGATTATATAATTTTATATTTTGATTATATATATATATTAATATTTTTAATTTTCAAATGTTATACTTTTATTATATATTTTTATACTTGTACTATATATATTTTTAAATTTGTAGTATGCCGAACTTAATGTCGAATTTTATTCCTAAAATTTCCATGGTCGAACTTTTGTCGAATTTGAAGGTCGTCGAACTCGAACACGAACACGAACCAGGTGACTAAGGTTTGAAGCAGAGGTCTGTTAGGCAATTTTTTGAGGCAAGTTGATCATTGTCTTGAGGCCATGCTTTAAATGTGAATGGTGAGTTCCAACATTTACTTTCCAAGTTTGAAGAAATGACAAAGGCCCCAATATCTCAATTTGTATCTGAACCTATGATGGTACCTATCCATTTGTAAGAAGAAGAGTCACCTTGAGCTGCTCCAGAAGAGGACCCTGTTATAGTGCAAAAGCATGGACCTTAGCACATGACTGGGGTGAAGAGGAATGCTGCCCTCATTTAGTAGAACATTAAGTACATAAAGAACGTTGTTGAGTTTACCAACTCTGTTGCTTGAGAACATCATAGATGAATCTTCAGGAACCAAATTCTGTGGATGAGAAAAATATGTCTAGCTTCCATCTCTTCAAAAAATCAAAATACTTAAATTGAATAGAGTGAGGCAGTATGAAGATTGCTGTGGTTGTTGTTATGAAGAAGTGATTTGGAGGTGTGTTGATTGCTTTCTTGATTAAAGTTTTGGTCCTGAGAGTGCAATGTTATTTTCCAGTCTTTTGAACCTCCATAAAGCATTGATCAAGTGGAGTTGTCCTCTTCCATTGTTGATGAAACACTTAATGGTCTCTTTTCCCAAATAAATCTTTTCAAAGAAGAGAATCAAGTTAAACTAACATGGAACGAAATGAAGACCTTTACCTGAAGCCCCTTTTCTCTTAGTGCTATGAATGTGACGGATAATCAGGCAGTTGGTTTTCTGTTGCAGATTCCTTGTGGTCTTGTTCAAGATTCCTCTATCAAAATTGTTGGCATTCCAAGCAGGCTTCTCGGTAAATTTCAAATTGAACTTATAGGGGCACAACTTCCAGAGGAGCCAGATCCTCCCATTATATTGCGTAGCCATAAATACCCATATGCCACTAATGATAAATACGCATATTGTCCTACTTGGGCTCTCTCATGGCAATATCGCTGACAGAACTTGTTGCGAGAAATTATTGGTTACAATGCAGATATCCTTTTCCTTCAAGAGGTCCAAAGTGATCATTTTGAAGAATGGTAAGTAACTCTGGTCAAAGAACTGAACCCCTATCAAAAGGGGTCAAAACATAGACAACAAACAAGTGTTATAGTAGGCTCAAATAAGGACAACAATATGGTCTCTTGAGGATATGGAGTTACTTGAACAAAAGATACATATCAAACATTCGCATACACATAAGATAGCTTTGGAAGCTACAGGTGGTAGCAGGCTGCAAAGTACAAGGTGTGTCTTCAGCCCAAGCAAGTTCAAGCTAAGTCTAGGTATGTATCATTTGCATTTGATCACTGAATTTGAAATAAGTATGTGTCTACTAAAGATAACAAGAAGAGCTGTGATTATCTTCTTGTCGTATTTATGGACCGGTGTCCTAAAGGAGTACTGTCAGAATCTCAATTGTATTTTGGTTGTATGACCAAGGAAGCTATGATCTCAACATATACTTGTTTTAATTGATGTAAGCTAGGTCATTTTCCCTGGTTTGGGAACTCAACAGTATGTTGGCCCATTATCCTCAGTACGAGAGTCCAACAAGTTCTCATTTGAGTCATTTTTAGGTTGGGTTGTTTTCCTGGTTAAGGAGCCCAACAAGTTATCTTGGTAGTTGGGGTATTTCTCCCTTGTTTTGGGAACCCAACATATATCCTTTTTGAGTCGGGAATCCTGAAATTGTAATTGAGCCATTGTCCTTGGTACGGGAGCTCAATAAGGTTATACATGTCATCCACGGTATGTGTCCTGCAGTTTCCCAAAGAGAAGACTTGGTTAGTGGATAGTGAGGTCACATGACAGAAAGCATAACTTGGTAAAAGTTTGACTCATTTTTTCATATTAAACTTGGTACCGTCACCAAGTATATCTTGAAGAGATACGACACCAGATCAGAGTCAAAGGATCTTGCAGGCTCAGAGGGAGCCAACTTGCTCATGCAAGGAGGCAAACATATTATGAGACTCAGAGGGAGTAGGTGTAACAGTCCCAGTATGTGAGTTGGGCCATGAGATGAAGCAGGAGAAGGCATGAGATCAACTCCAGTGTATGTAGAGGCACTCCTAGAGAGGGAGGTGGTACTACTTCCATAGGTAGAATTTATTGAGTCACTTTCAGAGATAGTGGACACCACCATGTATAGACACATAACTAGTTTGTTGATGTATTTGACAAACACAAGGCCAGATTTATGTTTTGTTGTGAATACATTGAGTCAGTATATGGTTGAGTCAAGACATGTTCACCTGATTGCGGAAAAACATGTATTGAGGTACCTGAAGGGTACAGTGGACAATGGACTCCGATACAGTTTGGATCGTGAAGGTTATGCAGATTTAGATTTGGCCGGTAGTGTTGCAGACCGAAAGAGTACATCTGGATGTTGTTTGGGTTCAGCTATGATCTCCTCATCCAATAGGAAGTAGGGCTCCATAGCCCAGAGCACTGCAGAGGCATAATACATTGCTGCAAGCATTGCTAGTAGAGAAGCAATATGGATTAGAAAGCGATTCTCAGATTTGTTCAGTGCTGAGTTGAAACCCACAGTAATTCACTGTGATAACCAGAGTTGTATAAAGTTCTCCGAGAATCCTGTGTTTCATGACAGATCGAAACACATTGGGATGAGATATCATTATGTTCGGGACATTGTGCAGAAGAACATTCTCAGTATTCAGTATGTTCCGACGGTGGAACAAACTATAGATATTTTGACGAAGCCCCTGTCGTTGACAAAGTTTGTGTACTTTCGAGACAAGCTTGGTGTTGCTGAGAATGCCTCTCTTGTTGAGAGGGAGTGTTAAAATTAAGCAGCTGCAAGAGCCATTCTTCGGGAGGATGGCAAAGACCCTAGCTGAGATTTAGGGCCCCCAGTACACTCTCGAGGTTCTTGGTCTGGGACCAAGCAGTGAGAGCCATGGCAAAAGACCCTAGTGAGGCCCCTGGTGTATTGTTGGGGTTCTTGGTCAAGGACAAAGCAGTTTGATGATATAAGTCCCTAGATGTGTTCTAGGGCCCCTAGATGTGTTTCAGGGAATCCTTGCTCATGCTTGGATTGATCCTTGGTTGTGTACCTTGGTGGATAAGAACCTAGTTGTGATCTAGGGCCCCCAGATGTATTCTGGGGTATCCTGGCCTGGGACCAGGCAGTTTCTTGGTTAAGTACCAAGCAAAGATGATGTGTGATCTTATTCTCTCCCAGGATGGTCCATGAGACCTAGGAGCAGTTAAGAATAAGGACATGATCACATCATTGACCTTCCTCTTATGCTGGGATGATAAAAGCTTATAAGTTATCATGAGACTTATGTGGACATTTTGCCATTGAAGAAAAATCCCCTTTGACTTTGTCTTATTACTGTTGCATCCCCTTGCTTGAGCCACGTCCTCCTTATTGTTTATGTGGTTTGATTTTTTGCTAGCCACCTTGACTTGTTGACTATTCTAATTAATATTTTATGAATTAAAATATTAATTATTAAAATTTTTTATTTTATTTTAATTTTGCTTAATTGTTGGGTTTTAACCTAACCCTAAAATTAGGGCTATTTTGCTAATCTTAATCTACCTACCTAAACTATAAAAGGGAGAGACCTCTCCTCTCACATTCACATTCTTTCCTCTTCCTTCAAGCTAAGGCTTGGTCTGAGTTTCTTGCTGCAGTTCCCTTGTTCAGGTTGGTTTGTGGTGCGGCCCTCCTTGGATCTGCTGGTATAGTGGTGCAGCCTTCTTGGTTTAGTCTTCTCTTGTTGAGAAGTAGTGTGGCCCTCCTTGATCTACTTTCTCCTGCTGGTTTGTAGTGCGGCCCTCTCGGATATGACTTTCTGGTTGAGTATGTGGTGTGGCCCTCCTTTGGGACTGTTGTGAAGTGGTTCGGCCCTCCTTGGGACTGTTTCTCTTGCTGTGAGTATACGGTGCGGCCCTCCTTAAATCTTGTTCCCCTGCTGAGTATAGGGTGCGGCCCTCCTTGGAACAAGTCTTCTTGCTGGGTATAGGCTGCGGCTTCTTTAGACAACTCCTTTTCTCTCTTCCAGCCTGCCACTACCCTTTTCTGGTGCCACCTGTTACAGCCGCTGTCTTTTCTTTTTGTGAACTGTGTATGCTACTTGTGCATGCTGTTTTTCTTCTTTGCTGTTGTCACCTGTAGGCTGCCCTACCTTACAGTTTTAGTACCCTAATCTGGGTTGGATGTGGCAGTCATATAACTGCTATTTATTTCAGTCCTTTGCTGTAGCAGTTTCACCTTCTTGGACAGATTTGGTAAGGCTGTTAGTGGCATCCCTTTTCAGCCACCGGTTTGGACAATAGTGCCCTTATTTTCAGTCCTGTTACTTGATGTTTGGCATGCTGGTCAGTTTTCTGTTTTCACCCTAGAGTTTCTTCTTGGCAAGTTTGTTTAAAAGTCCATGATGAGATCTACCCCTGAGGGTTTGATACATGACCCTTATAGCTTTTTCTGAGCACACAGAAAAGAGGACAACAACAAGCTGATCAGGTAAATCTGTTCCTTGTTTTTTCTTAGGTAATGTTCAGATCCATTGTATTATTTCTGTTATTGGTTTAAATCAGAATTTGTGAATATATTTCTGATCCAAAACTAACAGTAGTAAATAAAATTAAAAGATATTTCTGTTTCTAGTTTTCCCTTAAAATTCTAACAATACTTTTTAGTTAGATGTTTGTAGATCTTGTATACAAACAATAGTGTTGAGAGTTTATTGAGTTTCTAGCTTTCTAGGGTTTGTAGTTTGTAGGTTTGCTTATCATGCACTGAAATTTTTAACATGGTAAGGAGTCGTGTTTCTCAGATCTTCCAAGAGTCCGTGTATGGATAGATCAGCAGTTTGCGAGATGAAATTGTCAGAGGGGTTCAATGGATGTGATGCGCAAGAGTGTCTAGTGATTGAGGATATCTGAACCCATGAGAGGTTGTAGGGTGTGATGCCATAAGTGCTTTAGTGATTGGAGTGTTGTATCTGAATTCATTCTTTGAATGATTTGTTTGGTTTTAGCATGTTCTAGGAACTGCATGTATGACCAATGTCGGTCATAGAGAGTGTGACTGTCTAGAAGTACAGATGCTACTTGAGGAGGTTGGTCTTTAGAGTTATGTGGATAAATGGGTTATAGTTCTTACCAATGTTACATTGTTGGCCAAACATAATAAAATGTAGGCCAAGTCTAAGTGAATCATCCTTGATTTGGTGAAGGATCACTTGATCCCTTACATTGCCAAGAAGACAATTAAGGAGATGTATGATGCCCTAGTCACTCTGTATTAGAGTGTGAATATATGTCCGTAACATGATCCTAAAGAACAAGCTCATAGCATATGCATGAGTGATATATATTATAGACACAATGGCTAGTTACCTTATGAAGATCACCTAGCATCAAGATCAACTTGCTACTATTGGGGTGAAGGTGGAGAATGAGGAGTTGGCGCCCATTGCTTTAAATGAATTCTTCTCATCTTAGGACCCTTTTCATTCAGGGAGTTTGTTCTTGTGAAAAGATTCCCACTTTTGAGAAGCTTTGGGATGATTTCATTTAGGAGGAGATCAGATTGGGGATTTTTTCAACTAGTGTGGACGAGAGTCAAAACCTAGCCCTCATCAAGAAGATGAGGAAAGGTGGTAAGAAAGGAGGATCTGAGAGGGGTCAAAAGGAGGAGGAGGATTCAATTTCCTTGAACCAGAGCAAGAAAGAATTGAGTCACGTGAAGTTCTTTAAGTGCCTCTATGCTCCTCAGTGTCTTGAGAAAAAGAAGGGGAAGGGAAAGAAACAATAGAAGCAGTTTGCAGGGAGTGAAAAAGCTCTAGGAATGAATGAGAATTGCCTTGAGATTGAGATTGCCTTCTCAATGGTTACATGCCTTTCTAGACACGCTGTTTTTGGCGTAGGGTGGTATCTGGACAATGGAGCCTCGAGACATGACCTTCAATAAGAATGCATTCAACAGACTTCAAGAGAAAGAGGCTTGCATGTAGGTGGAGTTGGGAAATGATGCCACTTATCCAGATTCCAGCTACAGGGATGAGTTCAATGTCTTTCCGCATGCCTTAGGTGATGCTCTTGAGCTTGATAGTTATTTATATGTTCGTGGTTTAATGAAGAATCTTCTTTCAGCTTCAACCATGACAGATCTTAGATGTATGGTTGAATTGATGATCAACAAGTTATTATTAGAGATCATAGCTAGGATATTGGTGGAGTTTTGTCTAGACATATGTGAGAGGGTGGCCTTTATAGATTGCTTGTTGATCTGATCAAACATGGAGACCTAGTGCATGAAAATGATGAACTGTGCGAGCTTTTGTGTAAGAGATTTGGTCACTTTCATCATGGAGCATTACCTCTCCTGAACAACATGGTGTAGAGATTGCCAAACTTCAAGATAGAGAAGACAAGAATGTGTAACAAACACAAATATATATATAATATATAGATATAGATAAATAATCATTAAATAATAATAATTAATACATCACAGTGAAAAGACATGTCTTATCCAAAAAACATGTCTATTAATGAAAGGGCACCCCTGCGTGGGTCTATATGGCCCTCATTGTCATTGTAATCAGGGATCTTATTCATATTCTTATTCAATATATATTTTTACTATCCTAAATGGATTTCTTCATATTCCAAGTATTTGGGTATTCAACTCGTGAGCCATATTGGTTCACTACATTGTATCATAACCTCGTTTTTCTGATCTCGACCATTGGCTGAACCGGCTTTTGGCCAACCTCCATGTTCCAGAGTTTCTCTAAATTGGTCATTGACTGTAATAAGGCCGTTGGCTATTAAAAAAAATAGATAAAAAAAAATAAAAATAAAAAATTCAAAATTCTATGAAGAAAAATCTCCGTTGCAATTTGAAGACAGAATTTCAGAGTTTCTCTGAAATTATTTCACTGCAAATCAGAAATTTTTTCCAAGAAATTTTGCTGAAGAAAGTGACCCCGCTGCCTATATTAGAGATTATATATATAATATATATATATTAGAGATTATATATAAGTGAAATAATTTCAGAGAAACTCTGAAATTCTGTCTTCAAATTGCGACGGAGATTTTTCTATATTAGTGAGAACAGGTTCTCTAAGTAGGGAGAGCACAAAAAGTAAATTTAAGTTGTCTTATCGAAAGAACAAGTCCCAGCCATTGATCAAGATCTAGATCTAATGGCTGAGATTATTTCTCAATATTTCTCATGGATCAACATCAAGTATAAGAAGGGTGTTTGAAGTTCCTAGTGAGTGAGTCGACTCAATGAGAAGAAGGGTTCTGCTCCAAAGGCAAGTCGAGCAGGCTGGAGTGAACGACCCACACAACAGAAAGGAGTACAGCCTGATTTGTACATCAAGAGTACAACTCGATCCGTATAGCAAAAGGATAAACAGGGCCGATTCATACCAAGGAGGGTTGAATCACTAATATCTGAGATAAGAGATCTTTTGCCTTGTATTGCTACTGTTTATTGCATCTGAAAATTAATGATAAGAAGTTTGCTGGTATTTTTTGTAAAACAATTATTGCAAAAACTCATAGATAAACCAACAGACAATAAATTTCAGAACTGATTAGTTAGCTGGAAAATACACAGTTTATGCTATAATCACTAAAATTAAATATCTAGAACAACCACACAAAAGATATCAGCACAAATGTTCTGGAAACCCCACCCCTCTGGGGAAAACCTTATGGGTGTCTTATCAGTGGGTTTTGCCACTCCCCTTTGTTTTCTGGATGGTCTTTGTTCCTGTCCCCTTCTTGACATGCTATTTTGAATTCCCTTTCTTTCAAATTAACTGTACTGCATTGCCCTCTTCTGTTTTTATTCATCTTGTGTTTGTTATTTTGTGTTATTGACAGAACATTCTAGGAATTTGTTGATTAAGGTCTTTTGTTTTGAAGATGGTAATTGTCTCTAATTATATTTCCCTTTTGCAGGTCGTGGTAAATTGGTTTGTCCAGTTTGTCTTGGAACTGGTCTACCGAATAATAAGGGTCTACTACGAAGGCCTGAAGCTAAACAACTCCTGGATAAGATGTACCATGGTCGCCTTGTGCCAAGTTCTTAAACTCATTTGTGACTTGTATATTTGTCACAAGTCTATATATTTTCCAATTTATCCTGTGAGATCCAACCCCATTAGGTTTTTCTTAATTGAAAAACCTATTTGTATTGTAACTATTTATTGAAAGAGAATAAAAAGGAATTTTGATATGGGGGCATGAGGATGTTGTGCATTAGGCTTAATTGGTTGATAGGCTGCAAGGAGGTAAAACTCATGCCGAGTTTACTTTCAAGCGATGAACATTTTCCTGTAATGGTGTGGAAGTCTATAGTTTTGGTTACAGCTTCCTCGGCCTTCCTTTTTCTGTCTAGGTAATGAGGCACTACCAATTCGAGACAAACAAGGACTTCAATGCTCTACAACTTACAAGGTCAACGCTCAAACATGCCCAGTGAATGTTTCGATATAGATATGGTTCTTTTGCAGAGACATGTGGATCTTGCAAAGGGAGATTTTACTAACCCCTTTATGTATAATGAACAACGGATTTATCAAAAAAAAGTTGAATGAACATAGTAGTTATTTGTTCCATCTGTGATTGTCAAGAAACACACTTGTGAAGCTATAGAATTCTGTTTCTTCTATATTACGGTATTAACATACCATTGTTTTTTAGAGTACCAACTACCAATCCTATTTTGCAAATTGCTTCAAATTCATGTTACAGTGATATCTTTTGGGGTTTCATTTGATCTTAGGCATACCATAACTATTGGCATGAGAATTACTACTTCACCAACTTGGGAAAAGCGATTGGCACAAGAATTAAGACTTCACCAACTTGGGAAAAGTGACGGCTTCTTAGCTTTGTAAAACATCTCAGAACAGTTCAATTCCTAATTGCACATAATACAGAACAAGATGTCCGAAAAGATAGTCCGAGTAGTGTTTTAACTACTACATTCTCATAGTTGATGAAGGTTAAAATATTTAAATGGGAGATAGGAAAAATACAAGTTTTTTCCAGAGGAAAAAAGTCTACTCTTTTTATTATAAAAGGAGTACTTATGTACAGCATTGCAGACTAAAACATCTTACATCTGTGAATAGTCTATTAACAGTCCATAGTGGATCTAGTGGATCTGTATATGTGTTGATCATTTTTTGTTGTTCAGGGAAAGGGTCAACAATGAGGGGGAATCCTTGGGGGACTCAAGGAGTGTTTGTTTTTATAGAGGTGGCACTCCTCTTTGTTATCTGATAGATCTTCTTTTGTATCTTAATGAAATAGGAGGGAAGTGCTATATAGCCAAACCTCAAACTGATCTGTGACTTCCAAGAAATTCAGGATCTTAGAAACCATCATATATTTTGTAAAACACTGTGCTGCCCAAGAAAGTACCAGGCGGATCTTTATTGCTTTCCTTTTCTGAGTTCTTTAAAATTTGATGGTAAAGAGAGTGGTATAACTTAACATAAGTGAAAACTGCTCAACTCAAAATACTTTTGCAAATTGCTTCCAATGCTTTGAGTAAAGTAAGTAAGAGAGGTTTCCAAGATCATGCTAGAAGACATAAAATAAAAAAGATGAAAGATCTTTCAGGAAAAGCTTTGCAAGACTGCAACACTAATGTCAAATAAGTTTGAAAAATAGATGCATGTTCAATGCTTATCATTCATAACAAAGGCATAAGCCATAAAAACAATCTACTCCTAGAATAGCTTCTCGAGGCACTTACAAATGAGGGATTCCTAAATTTGAAACATTTAAAATGCCTGAAATAGACTTTTTCCCTGGGGCATTTACAAAATAGATCCATTGACCAAAATAAACGATAAATAAAGAATGCATCTTCTTACAAAACAGATCCATTGACCAAAATAAACGATAAATAAATAATGCATCTTCTTACAAAACAGATCCATTGACCAAAATAAACAATAAATAAAGAATGCATCTTCATGCGAAGGGATGAGGCTCCTGCAAATATGAAATGAATGTAACCTGGATGCCAAAAAAAGGGGAGAGAACAATTAGTGCTTGGCTTCTATGGTTGTGAGACTCGCAAGAGTTGGATGAACAAGGATTGTGAGAAGAAAAGTGATAGGGAGAGCTTCAAGAGCTTCATTTATAAAGATGGAAACAATTTTGTCTTGGGCCTGAACCCCTTGAATGTCTTCGAATGCCCTTTTTATAATCCTTTTGTTACCCTCTTGATAGTTTCTTCGGAAGTTACGGTTTTGTCTTGTCAAACTCCTCCCATACTTTTTCTCTTTAATGCAATAATGACTTTACTACTCATTTAATGTTTTATCAAAGTGACCCTTTGTAAATTTGCTCTTAGGAATTCGTTCCCTCAACTGGAGTCCACTTTGCAAATTCTTAAACTCCATATACTAAACTTCATTCCAAAATAGTTATTTGCCTCACTAGAAATAATCAAAATAATCATGACCGTATTTTAATTTTTTGGCCATAAACACGGACAAGCCAGCTTTGGAAACTACTTCCAAGATGTTCTTCATGTCTTTATCTTTCCAATGAGCTCTTGTTTATGTAATTTGGTAATATGTAGCTCAAACTATGAGCTCGGGAAGTCGAGCTTCCAAATCAAGTTTTCAAAAGGAAACAACATAAACTCCACAAGTTTATGAAATTTTGAGAAATACACTGCAAGATTATGCTTCTAAAACCATATCTAACTCATGCTTTGTCTTTTTAGCTTTCCAACAAGATACCATTTGCTCAATTTCGAAATTGGAAGCTCAAGTTATGACCTTAGAAAGGTGGAGATACAACACTCGTTGATTTGCTCCTTTGTGCAATCTTAGCCCTTGATTTAAAATTCCACCCTATTTATCCCACGTACAATAGGGGTGGGTTGGGGGGAAACATAAGTTATTTATAATGAAAAACGATTCTCCTTGTATTTGTGCGTGGAAGTGGAGAGAGCCACATACTCGTATGTAGCTTGTGCTCAATGTACTTTTAGTCACCCAATCACTACTTAGTCACCTTGCAATGTCATCACCTACTTATTCAGTGTCATGTTGTGATAAGACCACTTGATTTCCATGTGTCATGCTTAGGTTGGGGGTGCCATGTGTCACATTATGGTAGGTTGGAGTTTTGATTGGGAGGTGTGCAAGGTAAGAGGGGTAAAAAACTTAGGATAAATGATATTCCCGTAGAGGAAGAGGGGAGGAGGAGGGCATTCCACACCTCCAAATTCTGCATTGAATTTCCATATGGAATGTAGGAGGGAGGTTAATGGAGGCATAAGGATGAAAGGGGGATGTAGAGGAAGAGCATGTTGAGGAAGTGGCAAAGGAGGATAAGAAAGAAGGGGGAAGGTTTGGATGTAGAACACAAAGGATGTGGAATGTAGAGGAGTGGGGATGTAGAATATGAAGGTTTGAAGGATTTCGAGGATAAAGGATGTGGAGAAAGTGGGAACATTGAATATTTTCCACATCAATGCCAATGATTTTGTTTTTATCAATTCTTGAAGGGAATTGGGATATCTCGGGCATAAATTTTTTGATTTTCCTTTTGTAAAATACCCGGTAAAATAAAGACAAAGGGATATTTAATGATAGGTTGTACATCCCCAAGCTTTACTTGGTATCTCTTTTTTATTCAAATGAAGACCTATCACATCAAGTGACTTCGTGTAAAGAAGAAAAATTGCAATGTTACAGCTAGGCTCCAAATTCTTAAGGCAAAAATTTTCTGGGTTTTCATGAGCAACATGAGAGGATCCCTTGATACTCTAGATTTCAAAAATTGGTTCCTAGTTAGGAGAAATCCAGGTTCAAGTGAATACCAAAATAATTCGGTTGATGGGTGACAAGGAAGATACATCAACATGATGGTGGCAAGAGATAGTAGGTTTAGTGGATGTTCCAATTTAAAATGGGAAAAAGAAAATCTAGTGATCATTATTCATGAGTAACAATACTCCTAATCTATTAGAGAGATTCAAAACAAGTAAGAACTTTTTGATAGAAAGAGGACCGTTCATCAAAACAGATCACCTCAACTCTCATATGCTTAGAAAAGTTTTCAGGATTGAGATGTGGAGATTATACTTGGATCCAAATGAATTGCAACGTTAGCTAATCAATCAACTACAAAGTTCAACTCTCGATAGATATGCATGGAAGATGTTTTGTGATACCATATGCTCTTATCCTTTTCCTCCCTCATGCTCACTTGATGCATTATGCTTGTTGATTGTAAGGTCCCCTATAACCATCCAATTATGATTTTTGGATCACCATATATATCTATAACTTTTATACCGGATTCCCAAGTCATATTGACAAGAAGAGCATTCTCTGCAAGGAGTTCGGCCCTGTGGTTTGTGGCCTATTCTATACCTGGTTTGAAAGAAATCCAATCTTTATTTGGCAAGAGAATCCAACTTCCTACTCCATTGTGGTTTGGATTGTCTTGTAAGGCTCCATAAAAAAATCCCATTGCTTGAGAGGGGTCATGGTTTGGGTGCAAGGGGAGCCTTGGGGGATTTGGTCCAAAATGATGTGATCCACTTACTTTTAATTTGTAAAAACTTATGTAAGGTTTGTTGCTTTATTATGGAAGATGCATTCATTTCTAGCAAGCCATATTGACCACATTACCTCCATCACAAATCCCTTGTTTGAATTTGTTGAGTTGATTTTCCAATGGAGGAGCATTGTGTTGATGTCGTAACCTGTCCATCTTTGAGGTCAAGAATTGAGCTTGTAGGACATTGCCTACATTTCCTTGGTGAATTAGCAATGGATTAGTAGGTGCCAAATTGTTTCTTCATGCACATCTTTCCTTTTCTTTTCAACACGTTTGAAGTGGAGACAACACCTTTGATGGCTATCCATGAAAATAAAATAGTTTTGGGTGGGGCTTTTACTTTCCACAAATTTGTCAATCCCTAGTGATAGTTGTTTGAGGGACAAGAGTGGGGGGGGGGGATTGAACTTTGTATCCAATTTTGACATTGTACTAGCCTATTGTTTGATTTGTTTCCCATATCAGGGTGTGCTTTTTTGGTCTAATCTATATCCTTGCTTTAATTAGTTGGCCTATGAAATCCTTCCATTGCTACTGTTTGATACCAATAATATCGATATATTGTGTTGTATGCCAAGTTTGTGGGCTTGGGCCTATTGCAGGGCCAACTCCCATGTCCAATAGGGGTGGTCTGTGATGAGGTGAAATGTTTTTTTGATGGCTTTCTAGAAGTTGGAGCCTCCTTGGTAGGATTTATTTGGGGATCTGATCCATTCTTGCAAACTTGTAGGCATAATATATTCATTGTGGAGGACCTCTTGCCACAATCCTTTGTTGTTTATCAACTTGTAGGTTCCCTTAGTAGATAATGCTATATAAAAGGTCCCAATGTGTTTTATTCCCCAACTTCCCATTTCTTGGACAAGATAGGGTTTCTCATGAGATTAAAGGCATACCACCTTTTTCCTTGTTCCCCTTCTAGAGGTAGGAGAAACATTTTTGTCTAAGGTTGTTGAGCATGTGCTTTGGAGGAGAGGTAGAGGAGAGCCAATAATCAGGGACAACATATAACACACTCTTAATCAAAACAATTGAAAGACAACTCTGGATATCTGCCTATGAGTTTAGTTGGATATCCTAGACTTTACTTTATCAAGGATCCAAGTCCAGACTCCAATCTTCAATTTTGTAGTTATTGGGTTTTAGTCGAAAAGCCTAGGTAAGCCAACTTGTCATCAAATTCTTGAATAGAGAAGGGGAGAAACTTGTGTATCATGGGTATTTGAGACTAGGGGTAAGGTTTGAAATGAATAAAGATTGTTATTTGTTCATCTCCATACTTGTGGCTAAATAGAAGAATTCAAGGACTTTGGCATATGATTTAGCTTCAAAGATGGATCCATTACCCCAAAAAAGTAAGTCATCTACAAACATATGGTGAGAGATTTGAACCCTTTTGACTACCTTGATGATATTATACCTAAAGACCCTTAGTGATGATAAGGAAAAGAAGGGTGAAAAGTGGACACCCCTAATAGAGACCTACGAATGCATGAAAAAGTGAGAATCCGAGCCATTTATGAGGATATCAAAGGAGGTCGAGGATATATAGGCTTCTATCTAGGTGATGAAAGGCCATGATTGTGCCTACTTGTATAACGATAAGTTTGAGGTAGAGCCAACTACTTTGATCAAAAACTTTGGATAAGTCGATTTTGGAAATGAAATATTGTTTTTGATGGATTTTGGTAGTGTGTAAGACTTATTGAGATGTCCCTATGGAATCTTGAATGTCATAGATCCAAATAGATTAATCAAAAGCTTTGGATAAGTCTATTTTGGCAATGAAATATTTCTTTTGATGGGGTTTGTCAGTTTGTAAGAGTTATTGAGATGTGCCTATGGCATCTTGATTGTCACGCTCATGTAGAAACCCCATTTTCTCTCTTGATATGCTCTCAGATAGGGAGACTTTTATATGGGAAATGATGATACCATAAATGATCTTGTATATACTATTGCATAAATATATGGGGTGAAAATGAGAAAAAAACCGAAGGGTTATTTATCTTAGGAATGATGAAAAGAACATTTGATTTGAAATATCGTATCACCTTCCCCTTCTACCTGGTATATTCGATAACCACATACAATTCTTCACTTGAGGATGTCCTAGAAGCCTTTGAAGAATTCAATTGGGAACCCATCTAGTCTTAGATATTTGTTGTTCTGCATTTTGTTTACAACTTGTTTGAGTTTTGGTAGAAGGATAGGTTCCATGAGGTCATTGTTTGTGTCTTCATTTTCCAGAAGGGGAAAGTAGTAGCCATAGTTAGGATGCCTCTAAGTGTCTCTTGGGGGATTTGAGTATAAATTTCCTTGAATGTGAAACCCTTGTAGCACTTATGAAGTCATAGTTCTCACATAGAGTCCCTTGGTGGTCTGTAATCCTTTAGATTGAGTTCTGATCTTTGTAGGATGCATTATGTTTATGGAAAAAGAGTTTTTTTTTCTCACCCTCTTGGAGACATATGGCCCTACTCTTCATTCACCGA
>ML789055.1:201224-211489 GCA_009831015.1 Picea engelmannii | reverse complement strand
AGCCTTCTATTTTCAGATCAGGAGGCTTCCCCAAAATGATATGAGCACCATTCCTTTGATAAACCTTTGATTAAGATCATATTCCTTTGGAATTGTTTCATAAGATCTCCTTGGAAGACCAAGAGGGGGGTCTAGTTGTAAGAGATTAGTGGGACATAGTCAGGGTGAATAAGCCATTGAGGATTGGATTTACATTGCAAAGAGGGGGCAGGGTGATTTGTTGCCTTATACAACTCTAGAATGATCACGAAATGGTTTGATCCACTGTTTTTAAAATCCCTAGGCTTGTATCTATGTATCTAATCAAGAAGAGATTCTTTATCAAAAAAATATTTTCAAGTCGCTTCCCAATATAGTGGCCTTCTTGATAGCTCCAAATTATAGATGATACTTAATAAATTTCAATCTCTCTCTCTCTCTCTCTCTCTCTCTCTCTATATATATATATATATATATATATATATATATATATATATATATATATAGATATATATATATATATATAATTTCAACTTGGCTTCCCATAACTCCAACCTAGATCCATCTTAACTCAGAATCTACCAAGTGCCTAGAGGGATCAAATCCTTTAGCAATGCATGATAGATCAATGATTTGATTTTCATGTAACCATTCTAGAAAGATAGTCCTCAATCCTTTAGGTAAAATATAACTCAAACAATGAGGATTTAGATCCCCCACAATAGACCAAAAATAAATAAAAACGAAATTCCTTTTTGGTGACCACCAAATATACAAAAAGTACATCTTTCCAATATACTCCATCAATATTCAAATAAATTATATCATGGATAACCTCAACAACAATAGCACAAACATAAATTGATACGCTAACAAACCAGAGAATTATTGATGATGGATTCTCCTCAATATAAACAACCAGGGAGGATTCATAAATAATAGAACCATCCTTTGATGCATTCCATAAGGATGGGCCAAATTCCATCTTCATCCCTTCTAGTGACAAAGAGAGAGAGAGAGTAGATGAGTTAATTAATTTTTAGACATGAGAAAAGGAAATTGTGTTATAGAGAGAGATAACTTTTCAGTTCTTGATAGTTAGGGCACAAACCCATGTTTCCTATTGTACAAAATTATTTTACAAAATTACTTTCACTAGTTGATAAAGAATCCCCAAGCAATTGAAGGGATGATGCTCCTCTAGATGCTACAATTTTTAAAAGTAATTTTATAGACATAACTTCAACATAATTGTTTGATCCCCACCTAGACCTAATTTAAAGTTAAAAAGGTTATATCATTTAAGAATATTATGCCACCTACTCCAAAATGAGTTAAGGCTCCTTGACTTGCCCCATCCAAAAATCCCCAGATCCATGATTTGTCTTTGAACTCATGAGTAAAATCCTCTATGGAGAGATCTTATGTATGAACTTATTCACTAAAATCCATTCTACCCATACTAACCTAGAATAAAATCAATAAATAAGCAAATGACTAGTAGTCTCTAGATCTTCTAACACAAAGGACATCTAACTGGCCCATGTTTATTCCTTCTTTGTAAGGCTTTCCAGGTGATATTTGTCCTTGATATCCAACCACATAAATATCTGATATTTTAGAGGATATCTAGTCTTCCATTGTGGTATCCACCACCAACAATATTTCTTAGGACCATAGGATACAAACATAGACTTGCATCCTAATTTTAGTGTATAGATTCTAGAGCAAGATTCTCAAACCATATTAGTCATCCTCATCCTCTTTCATAAAAATATGGCTCATCTTTAGTACTATTGTATAACCCACTAATTTCTCCTTTTCAATACCTTCTATGCCAAATTTCTCAAGCCTCTTTCGGGCTTGTTGCATATTGTAGTTTGCTCATTTAAAGTTGCATGAGCTAAATTTAAAGTCACATCTCCATGAAGGTAGAATATCAAATGGTTTGTTAATCTATGAAATTCTCTAAATTCCACCAATGGATTTATTCAAACCCTAACCTTTTCACCATTGTCAACCTTCTAGACTATCTAGTTTCCTATTGGGTGAAATATTAAGACAATTTCTTTCCAAGCTATGGAAACATTATGGGTGGTCTTATTTGTACTCTAGATCCAATCTTCAATATATAACCATGAAATGTATTTTTGGATAGTGATTTGGTTCAACAACCCAAGCATGGGAATGGGCCTCCATAAGCTCTTAGTTAGAAGTGATTTCCTAAATCGTGAATAATTTTAAAGCCTGAACCCTCCATATCTTTGGGTTTGGAGATATATTTCCATTTGACCAAATGAATTCCTTATTTCTCTTTATTCTTACCGATAAGATTATAAAACCTACCTTCCTTATTTTTCTGAGAACCCCTTTGGGAATATAAGCCAAGGACTGTAAGTAGATTGTAACAAAGTCTAACACTTATTTCACTAGGATCAACCTACCACCTTTATATAACCATCTATTCACATTAAATTAATACATTTTTCCACATTGGCTATGAGCCATTTCCAATCATGAATTGCATAATCATTAGGTCTTATAAAAAAGTTCCTAGATACTTAAATCCAATGTGAATTTCAACTTCTTAATAGCGAAAAAGTTGTAAACCTAAATTGATCTGACCTTCCTTCACTCCATGGAAGGAGATATATGATTTTTGCATATTCAATTTAATCCCTGTAGTAATACAATATAAATCAAGAAATTATTTCATCTTATGAGAATCCTTCCAAAAACCATCACAAAATAGTAGTAAATCATCGATAATAAGAAAACAAGACAACTAAATAGAGATTCCAATTAATATACCTATTAGGGAGCCTAAAAATTTAGTTTCTAGTAACACTCTATTGAGACCTTCAATGACAATAATGAAGAAAAATGGAGCCAAGGGACATTCCTACTTGAGTTCTTTTGAGGGTTTAAAAGACTTGGAGGACAACCCATTGATAAATACCACAAAAGACACTAAGGTCAAATATTGCATGATCGAGATGATTATGG
Organism: Picea engelmannii; assembly: GCA_009831015.1. Lineage (NCBI taxonomy): Eukaryota > Viridiplantae > Streptophyta > Pinopsida > Pinales > Pinaceae > Picea > Picea engelmannii. The sequence goes on along the minus strand of ML789055.1, from coordinate 208,504 downwards.
AAACACAAAAACCAATATGAATAAGCATTAATTTCATACATAACCAATTTCTTCGATGATGTGACTTTGAAAGGTCCAACTTAAGAACCATATCTGAAATATTTATTATTTTAATAGAATTCAACCCCTTTTACACCACTCTAGTTGCATGAAGGATTTTCCTAACATGGACAAAACTAAACTATTCATGGGAAATACCTTAAAAAATACTTTCACCGTAAGTGGAATTATTTTCACTATAATATTGTATGTAGAGTTGCACAAAGAAATAGTTCTAAGTCCTTAAAATATTTAAGATTATCTCTCTTTGGAATTAGGGCTAGAAAAGCGTTGTTGAAATCACCCAACACACTCATGCTCCTTAGACTCCCCAATAACTCTTAAAAGATCATCCTCAACAATCTCATAGAATCCCTAAAAGAAGTCAACTATCTTTCGATCTAGCCCTAGACTTTTGTCACTCTTAGAGCTGTAGAGAACCCTTTGCAACTCCGCGTTAGAAACTTATTCCATTAACCTTGCATTAGCTACATTATCCACAAATTTGGGGAAGAGAGAAGTCATCTTCACAACTTACATAATATTATCTCATCCATCCTCCTTAAGGATCGGATCTAAGTGAACCAAACTAAGCATAGATAGATCTTCAAAGTGAACCACACTAGACATAGCTAGATTCACAAAATTATGAAAAAAAATTGATTTTTCAGCACCCTTAGTAAACCAAAGTGCTTTTCTCTTTAGCTTCTAGAGGCCTTATTTCTTTGCTAAAATTCTCCATCTACTTTGTTTCCAACCCCTTACTTGTTCCTTGGAAGCCTCTTCTAAATATCCTTCAATCTTAATGTCGCAGGGGACTAATACTTGATCTTCAATTAACTTTAAACTTTGATCATCTTTTATCCCTTTTCTCAAGTGTTCAGGAGGAGGTTTTTACACATCATTGAGATTAACTACAAATTGAATATTGGCAGTCTCTTTTAAGGAACAATCATAGTGTTTCCATTTAGAATGACTCTAGTTTAACAAATTCTCCTTCTTCTAGCCATCCAAAATTGAACTTAAAATGGCTTGATGACTAGCTCTCCTTTGATGCAATCTAAAGGAAAACCCAAAAATGATCCAAGTCTCCACTTTCTTCATCCTAGGATCTAATTCTAGTTTTATTAGTCATAAAGGATTGGGGAATCAGAAAGTTGTCAAGTCTATTTGCCACCCTAGCATCATTGATTGTCATATTCCCCAGGTTAGAACAAGTTTAACATGTTCCACATACACCAAATTATTCTGCTCCATTTTATTTTAAGAAAAAAATCTGCCAAAGGATCCACTCTAGTAGCAGGTCCTCAAATCTCATCTCGACTAGTGGTGAAGTTTAAACACCTTCCAAGAGTAACATTTTCCTTTCTAAATGAATCATCATCCAACAACCCTCCCCAAAACTCCACTCAATTTTCATATGGCCTTATAGACCTTAGTCACATGAAATTGTTCTCCTGACTCCAAGGTGGAGTTCTCCAACAATACCTAAATCATGGGTTACAAAATTAATTAATCTAAAGGAAGTTCTCTTGCACACAAAGACCTCTACAATTATTGGGGTTAGTCCAAAAACATTGATTTTTCTCCCGATAAACATGCCTCCACGATCAACATGTCCTCATTTTTATAATTGTAAATAGGGTTTTCTAAGTCATTCCTAAAATCTTCTAGCACATCAGGATTCACCAAATATTGACTAGTAGGAAGACCCCAACCTTTATCCTTTCTTTTTAATTGACAAAGACATGTTATATATCTTAAGATTAGGCTAGATAAAATTATCTCAGGGTTGAATATACTTTTCAAAAAGGATAGAGTATCAGGATGAAGCTAAATACTCACCGAGGGTCATGAGGGTCGCTTCCCCAAGAAGCTCCTTTGGCCCATACTTGATCAAATATGTGTTCCTTGGCAGGTCCTGAATGTGACAAGCAAATAACTTTCTCAACAATTCATAGCTTCACTAGTTTCCATGCATGTCATCTAAATATCTAGGTGTACTATTATGAATGGTCACCATTACAATAATTCACATCTTTTACTAATTTTCCTTCATGGAAAGTAGATATTTAGGCTCACAAGTTTACCAATCATAAACCAAAACAAATTACATCTTAAAGTTGAAATTAACACTCCAAAATGCATAACACATCTTTTACTAATTTTCCTTCCTATCAAGTAGATATTTGTAATATTTGGGCTTACAAGTTTACCAATTATAAACCAAAATGAATTATATCTTAAAGTTGAAATTGACACTCCAAAATGCATAACTGAAAAACTGATGTGAGTGTCACTGATTGTTTGCTCACAATAATTGAGAACCAATACCAACAAAAAAAACTCTCTAGATTAGGAGTATGAGAGATACATGATTAAACTTATTCTATTTAAAAATAAAGAACCATTTTAATAAAATTATTGTAATTCCAAATTAAAAGTCTTTCGAATCGCTACCTTAGCTAAGGCATCCAATGAATATTCATACAAATTTTAAGAGTTGTTTATAATTTCACATTAATTAATATCTATAGGATACTTTTAAATTGTTTTTTAACTAAGACATGAAGATGAGGACCCGTTCTACATTTTGAGCTTGAATCGAAAGGATAGTGATATTAAGAATCTACAATTGGAGTCATTTAATTTTGTTGTTTAGTTTTAAATTTAATTTTTTCTCGGTCAATTTTTCAGAGTAAAAAATAAAACTTTTCTATAATTTTGGTTGATTTAGAGTTATGGAAAATTTATAGGGGCATCGTATTTTCTATAATTAGATAGATTTAAAATTACATAAAATCCATAGAAACATCATTTAACCATACACAATATTTGGATCAAATAGAACTTTGATAATGCTTCAATTTTATGACAGTTTTTTATAAAATTTGTGTTAATGAAGAGAGTCTTACTACCACAATATTAATTTACTTATATATTAAAAATATTAAATGACTTTGTGATCTACAAATGAAAGTGTATTCTTGAAAATATTAGGGTGCATTGATTTCAATGTTGATATCATGAACAAATTATTTAGAGAAATCAAGTAGTTGCATTGATTTAAGTTTTAAGATAAAAAAAGGAGTGGTGCACATTGATTTCAATGATGAGACAATGAAAAATGATTTAGAGAAATCAAATAGTAGCATTGATTTCAACAATGATATAACCCAAAACTATATGGTGCACTGGTTTTTGTGATAATATTATAGTGAATAATGATTCAAGTCATTAATTGAAGAAATGGTACCAAGAAAATTGATCTTATGCATTCATTTCAACACTAAGAGAATGCAAACTATCAAGCAAGATGAATTAGACATTAACAAAGTGTAAACCAATTTCAAAATGCATATTATGATGTTGTGAAAGATATTCTTAGTGATAATATGAAGTCCACAACTTTGTTTGATTGGATGTGATTTCTTTGTTAGTATTTGCACATTAAAACTATTATAATATTAAGATATATTGAAAAATATACAAAGTATGAACAACACAAAATTGATAAGGGCATTGTTCCACCATGCAAAAAATTTGGATAAGGTTGAACTTTGATAATGTTTGAATTTTATGCTATATCCTTATAAATTTCGGGGTCAGAAAGAGGTCTTACTGCTAGAAGATTAGATTACTTATATATTACAAATAATAAATTGCTTTGTGCACTACAAAATGGAAGTGTATTTTTCGAGACAATAGAGTGCATTGATTTGAATGTTGGTACTATGAAATGTGATTTAGAGCAATCAATTAGTTGCATTGATTTAAGCCATGACATAACACAAAACAATAGGGTGAATGATTTCAACAATGATATAACCATCACATAATTGCATTTATTTCAACAATGATATAACCAAATGACAGGGTGCATTGATTTCAGTGATAACAATGAAAAATGATCGAGGGAATTAATTTCAACATGAAGAAAGTGCAAACTATTAAGTGAAATGACTTGAAAAATAATACAATGTAACCCAATTTCAAAATAGATATTATGATGTTGAGAAAGAGATTCTTAGTGATAAGATGAAGTCCACAACTTTGTTTGATTGGATGCGATTCCTCTGTTAGTATTTTCACATTAAAAATATTATAATATTAAGATATATTGAAATATATACAAAGCATTAAAACCAAAAACATGCTATAGAATGAAATATAATTATTTGGAACATAATAGGCTGAAGAGAGAAACTATTAATATTGCAAAGCAAGTGAGTTAGGGTACCAAGAGTTAAATGTTTGAATGGTTTTCAAAATCAACTTTCGTTATCATATGACCAATATGAAAAGATTGAAAATATACCACATGTGGGTAAATTGGAAAGCTAACAGGTGTGGGTAAAAGAAAAGATCAGTGGTTAGTGTGGATATCATAACTAGGTGAGGTGTTGTCGAACATGGTATTAGAGCCTATTTGAAGACCCGCTCCTGTTGTAGATCGAGATCGTCAAGCTTATTGACTCATCTCCATTTTATGTCCTTTTAGTACTTTTCTGGGATGAGAGGACTATACCATTGCATCCAGGGCACTCATTTCAGTCAGGAACACTTTTCGTTTCACTCGAAAAGGTTTCCATTTGCCCAAGTTACGACCATTCCAGTCAGATCCGGAGGTATAAAGCTTGAATACGTTTTTTAAATTTTTTTGCAGAGTATCATTTTGGTTTTGTATTATTTATTTCCGGGTTTCTACTCTTTTAGATCTTCGTATGATATTTTCCTCGTGCCCTATGCGATCTTGGAAAATCAGAAACAGATAGGAAACATTGCATCTTCCGGGTAAGCTAATCGAGATCTAACCCTTGTTATCATCGAGACACAATTTTTTTTTCTTGTGTGAAAAGAGTTTTTTTTGAGCATGCTCTCCAAAAGTTCATGCTAAAATTGTAAAGTGTATTTCACTTCAAGTATAAAAGTGAATCACTACAAGTAGCTTTAATATTTTATTTTAGAGTTATTTATTTTTCATACAACTTTTATTTTATAAAGTAACTTCATTGTAAAATTGATCCCTACTTCTTCTTATAAAAGTGGGCCACTTCATAAAACAACTTACATTATCACGTTGTCCTTTGGTTACCATTTATGTCTTGTTTAAAAAGGACATAACTCTCACATACGAAGTCCGTTTTCAGTGTCGTTTTTTTTAAACCACATAATTTTTTGAGATCTTTCCATCTAGATCACCGGTTTCAGTTTTTAAATCCATATTATCTTCATATTTAATATGGATTCTACAAGTAATCTCTTGCTTAATAGCACCAACTACTTCCAATGGAAATCTCATATGGAAGATTTATTAAGAAGTAAAGGCTTGTACCAGATTACCTTGGGAAATGAAAAAACACCCAATGATGATGATAAGAAAGTCAAATGGGCTAATAGGAGTGACGAAGCACGTGGACTAATCAGAATGTCCATCTCTCCTCATTTAAGGTTCTACCTTAAAGAAATTGATGACCTCGAAGAAGCTTGGGAAAAGATTGAATTTGTGTTTGGTAAACTCAATATTATTCAAGCACAACAGTTAGAAAACCAATTAATCACCTTAAGTCCAAGTGATTTTTCTTGCCTTGGAAACTATCTATCTAAGTTTAAAACACTCAGAATTTTATGTGAAGAATGTGAGATAAAAATGGAGGAAGAGTGTTGCATCTATCTTATTCTTTCTAATCTAGGTAGTGCATATTCTGTGTTTGTATCTACCTTTTATGCCATGAGAGCGGATCTAGAGAAAGCTTATCAAAAACCCACTCTTGAGTCCTTTTGTGCTGCTTTGATCAGAGAGGAAGATAAGCTTGTACAACTTGGAGTGATCAACACTGCAGGTGCCTCCAACAAAGCCTTAGTTTCCCAGCAAAAATATAAACCCAAGTATCCCAAGAAAAAACATCCTTGCTACAACAACAAGCAACACAAGGGTCCCAAACCCGCTCAGACAACTTCAGCTCCTAATGGTGACAAATGAGCAAAATATAAAAATAAGAAGACTGACAAACATTGCAACTTTTGTGATAAAGATGGTCATGATGAGTCCAAATGTTTCAAGAAGATGGCAGCTTTAGAAGCAATGATGAAGAATCACAACATCAATATTGATTCTACTTCTTCTTATTTTTCTCATGGACATGCACTTTTCGCTTCTGGTTTCTCCTTCAATACAACTTCTACTTGTTCTTTTGATTAGTGGCTTATTGATTCTGGAGCATCTTATCATATGGCTAAGGATAAAGACATATTTTATGCTCTAAATGAATGTAACACCAAGAAAACATTTGTTGGTGATGATAGATCTCTTAGTGTTGTATGATCTGAAACAATTCAAGTAGATAATAGTCATTTCAATGATGTATTATGTGTTCCAAGTCTTTCTTGTAACCTTCTATCAATATATCAAATCACTCATTTAGGTGAAGGTAAAACCGTAGAGTTTTCACCTCACCAAGTTGCAATCAAGGATCTAAAAGATCCTAAGCATGTTCTTGCAACTAGAATTGTTGATGACATTACAAGGTTGTACAAGTTTCACAACTTTGGGTCATCATCTTTTTCATCAGTTTTTGTTGCTCATAGCGATGACTTGAGAAAACTTTGGCATGAACGGTTTGGTCATATAAACTATCGCTCATTGAAACAACTATGTAATCAATAGATGGTGAATGATCTTCCTCCTGTTTCATGCAGATATGGTGTTTGTGCTGGTTGTGTTCTCGACAAACATCATCGGGATAGTTTTGACAAACGTGCCTCTTGGCACGCCTCGAGCCTTTTGCAACTTGTTCACAGTGATTTGTGTGGTCCACTTTCTTCTCCTTCTTTTTCTGGGTGCAAGTATTTCTTAACTTTCATTGATGATTTTTCCAGACATACTTGGGTTTAATTCTTAAAACTTAAGAGAAAAGTTTTTGACAAGTTTTTGGCCTACAAGGCCCTTGTAGAAAAGAAATCTGGACATCAAATTCAAAAGTTAAGAACAGATAATGGAGGAGAATATGTGAACAATAATTTTACAAGTTACTACACTACACAGGGCATCCAAATGAAACACACTGTTCCATATACACCACAACAAAATGGTGTTGCTGAGAGAGAACCACACATTAAAAGAAATGGCTAATTGTATGATCCAATCTAAGGGATTAAGTCTAAAGTATTGGGCGGAAGCAATCAACTATGAAAATTACATAGTCAATCACACTCCCACAAAGGCTCTTAAAAATATAACA
>ML789055.1:186570-201174 GCA_009831015.1 Picea engelmannii | reverse complement strand
ACTTCTTCAACCACATTGTAATGAAATTATTATTAGAAGAGATGTTAAATTTGATGAAAATCTCTTGGCCTGTGAGCCTAATTCGACGATTGTTACTTCGTCGACCTGCGAGCCATCTTCGGTGTTTGTTCCTTCTTTTGTTCATATTATGGTTTCTTCTTCAGATGATGACAGTGAGGATAAAAATCCACCTCCGCCTACTCACCTTCCTCCAGATGAGTCCTTTGAACCTGAACCAACACCAGTTCCATCGCTTCCTAGATGGGTCCGTTCAACACAAGAAGTAGCTGGTGGTCTTGTTGGTGATCCTTCAGATCAGTGTCGAACACGTTCATAGTTCTAGCAAGCCTCTTCTCTTTTGGCTCAAGTTTCAGAGACTCTTGATCCAGAGACATTTGCAGAAGCTTCAGGTCATCCATATTGGGATACAACAATGCATGAAGAGTATCATTCTTTAATGGAAAACAATACTTGGGATTTTGTACTTCTTCCAAAAGGAATAAAACTTGTCATATGTAAATGGGTCTACAAAACTAAGTATGCATCAGATGGGAGTTTTTAAATAAACAAGGCTCGGTTAGTTGCCAAAGGATTTTCCCAAGTTGAAGGAATTGACTATAATGAAACCTTTTCCCATATAGCCAAAATGAATTCCATCTGCCTTGTTCTTTCCCTTGCTGTCTCACATAAATGGGAGGTCCATCAGATGGATGTTAAATCCGCCTTCTTGCATGGAGATTTGCAAGAAGAAATCTACATGGAACAACCTCCTTGCTATGTCCAGAATGACTCTAGCCTTGTTTGTCACCTTAATAAATCTATTTATCATCTTAAGCAAGATCCCCGAGCTTGGTATGCCAAAATGGATAGCTTTCTTATTGACACCGAATTCTCTAGATTCCATTCTGATCCTAATGTCTATACCAAGAGAGTAGGAATCCATCTCATAATCCTTGTCCTTTATGTTGATGACCTTATCCTTATTGGTAGCGACTCGAAACTTTTAAACCATGTGAAAACCAGGCTTAAGAAGAAATTTGAAATGATAGACTTAGGATTTTTGCACTATTTCCTTGGCCTCCAAGTTTTGCAAACCAATGAAGGAATTTTTCTTTCCCAGTCTAAGTATGCTTGTGACCTTCTTCGTCGCTTTCACATGGAAGATTGTAAACCAACCCCTTCTCCCTTCTAGTATGGAGTCAAGCTTAGTGCCACTTATACTTCTCCCGAAGTTGATGCCACCCTGTACTGTCAGTTAGTTGGTAGCCTCTTATACTTGACTCATACTTGTCCTGATATTTCCTTTGTTGTTGGTCTTGTTGCCTGATATATGCAAACAACCCATGAAAGCCACTGGAAAGTAGCTAAAAGGATACTTTGTTATGTCCATGGTACAGTTCAGGGGGGACTCCTTTATTGGTTGGTTTCACTGATTTAGATTGGGCCGACAACCCTGCTAATCGAAAGTCTACTGTAGGTTATGTTTTCAGCCTTGGATCAGGACCTGTCACTTGGGCCTATAAGAAACAACGGGCTATTGCACGTTCTTCAACAGAAGCAGAGTATCGAGCAGTGGTAACTACAAGTCAGGAAGCCTTGTGGCTTCAACATATCCTTTAAGAGTTTGGATTCCAACAACAACATCCGACCATCCTTTGGTACGACAATTAGAGTGCCATCAATCTTACCAAAGACCCAGTTCAACATCATCACAAAAAGCACATCGAGCTACACATACACTTCATCAGGAAGCTCATTCATGATCAAGTTATTGAAGTGCTCTTTTTCCCTACAAAATATCAAGTTCCAGACATTTTCACAAAGTCTCTTACAGAAGTGAAGTTTTCCAAACTTCGATCTATGTTAGGAGTTTAGGAAGTTGTCATTAAGGGGGGATAGGCTCTAATGCCTCCTTCCTTCTCCTATTGTGTCACTATTGTAAATCCTTCAATTCTATCCCAAGTTGTTCTTAAGGGGGAATGTTAGGATATTTAGACACTTAAGAGTTAGTTAATATCTAGTTGGTCTAATGTGTCGTTAGGTAAAAGTGTGTTTCTTTAATATGCATTAGTATGCATTTGTAGTTAGGAAATCCGACGGTCATAATATGTTCCCGACATAGAGTGATCCGACGGTTCATATTCTCCTCGATCTTAATGGCCATTGATCTGTGTCTTAACACCTGATTGGTCCATGATCTTTATTTAAAGAGCATGGAGGGTCATTTTCCGATGATTAGTTTTGAGAAACTCTCTTGTAAAATCTCTTTGTAATATTTTTCTTTTGCATTAATAAACTGCTCCAAGTGGTCACGTTGGCTAGTGGCGTGGATGTTTCCCTGTAGGGGTTTTACCACGTGAAAACATCGGTGTGTTGATATTTGATTTGGTTATGTGAGTGGTTACTGAAGGTGTTCTTCCTCTGTTGGAATACCTGTGTTGTCGAACAATTTATACACATTCGCTGGAATGTACTAGGGTACCTTAGGAGTCATTGACATCATTAGTGATTTCCCTCACACTTGTTAACGATATACATCAATGACTGATAAGAAAGTGGTTTCTACCATGTTTGACATCAAAACATCTATTCACATGGCTAGATTCATACCACATCGGGATTGAGACGAAGACCCTAGGTTGAGCATTCACTCTAATATATGCTTTGCCTAGGCTGCGAAAGGAGATCATTTGAGCATGTTGATAGATATATTATCACATAGATCCATGTTGTATTGGTCCGTGGCTATGTTTTATCATTTCGTAGATCCAATGTTTATTTTTCGTGGCTACGATCAGTTCAGTTCATGGAGGTCTGGATCTACATTGAATCTTTGGCGTCCATATCCTTAGTCAATATTTTTCATGGATCTGCAATGTATTGACCGATGACCTTTCTTTGAGTCATCTTGTATTTCGAGAATAGGTATGCCTGCTTAGGAAATGGAACATATATTAATATTGTTTGTTGATTGTTTGCAACTTCTTCCAGGTTCTCCAACTCCATGCCCTTGCATTGAATAATTGTAAAGTGTTTCTACCATCAATTTCTCTTTTGAACTCACAATTTAGGGGGCATACTATTACACATCAAATTTCCACACCTAGGTACCTCACCCTAAGTGTCACAAGTGTCATAAAAGTTTCATATACACCTTGATAAGTGTCACATACACCTTGACACCATAAAATAACATATGTCACAATCCCTAATCAATTTGGAGGATAAATATATTATATGAAGGTCAAAATACTATGTGCACATGAATTATTATTAATATTCATGAAAAGGAAATTAATTTAGTGTGAGAATCCACCTCACATTTGGTTTCCTATTTTTAATGGGAGGTTGAGGATCTCATGGATGGTTGAAATATTTCCTCCTTAAAATCCGTGAGATATTTCCTTTCTAAAATCCTTAAGAGATATTTTTTCCCTAAATATCTTGGAGATTCCATTTTAGTGGATCTGATGAGTGATCCTCTCCATGGTGGTTAAGTCTCCAAATCCTATATAATGAGGGATTTCCATGGAGAAGAAGAGGAATATTAGAGGTATCAAACTTATGATCTTGGGAGCATTGTGCAAGGGCTAGACAAGGAGATCTTGGAGGATTGTTGCAACATCATCCATGGTTGTAAGTAATCTTCTTGAGTTCTTATAATAATATATGTTTGGCCTATTTCCTTCAAGTTTGTGTATGATTGCATAGGCTTGTCTTTTGTTGATAAATTTAGTTTAAACTAATCTTGATAGAATAGGAAGCATGCATTGTCTTTGCTGTCTATTGGATTGCAGATCTCATTAAAGGGCTTGAAGATAAACTTTAGTCTGGACTAAGCAAGGACAAGATTTAGAAAAAGGTGCATCATACTTTCTTCCTCTTTTCCCTTTGAAAAGTTTAACTACATTTAAATGAATGTTAGTGTCCAATGTTAGCATCTCTGTGTCCTAGTAATAGGGGTTTAGGATCTAAGAGGATATTCACCTGTCCGCAGGGGAATTTTCCTACAACAGAAATTGACGAATCGACTAGGGACGAACATTGATTTTTATTTCATTGGATCGTATTTTAATTTCCCCCACCTTTTAGATCATTTTTCTTGTTTTTTATTGATCCCTTTGATTTCTCCTCTCTTCATTGACAATTTGACAAAATTTTGGCAATTATGGGTGATGTTTTCTGACTTTTAAGCCTCTGTTTTGAGTTTCTGGGAAGAGTAGCGCTTCCCTGGAGTGCATATCAGAGCGTTTATTGTAGATCAATGCTCCCCTACAATGTTTATCATAGTGCTAAAATGATTTGTGCCCTTGGAAAAGGGAGCGTTGATCTATTTTTTTGGTGATTTCTGCCCTTTTCTGCTCAGTTTTTCCTAGTCTATCTTGTGGAGATTCTTGCCCAGAGTCTGTACTTTGGATTGTGTCTTTGTTTGGGTTGAATATTTGGTACTTATAAATTCTTTTGTTGTCTTGTTTGAGCTTGCAACCTTTTCCAAATTGCAAGATTGATTCTCCTTGTATTTCTTGGTTTGGTTTGAATCTTGCGAAGTTTTTGGTTTTCTGACTGATTGAAAATGTATGCAAAGGTTTGTTGGTCTTAAGTTGTTTTTCAAATATTTCCTTTTTGAATGATTTGTGACTTTATGCTTACCACAACCTAGCTTGGTTTGAGAATCACTTGAGACTTTTTCTTGCTGCTTGTTTTGTCAAGACATTTGAGTGATTCCTCTTTCTCTCTATCAGTTTTTGTATTCTTCTCTGAACTTTCTTGTTTTCTTGAGTGCTTGTCGATTGTCGAGTCCTTGATTGAGTGAGTTATCTTCATTTAGTCCTCGTTATCCTGTGAGTGCATTATTTTTTTGAAATCCTTTTTGCTTCATGTCTTTTGTATCTGCATTCGACTCTTCCATTTTGATTGAAAGAAAATGAGTGTTAAAGGATTTGCATTTGATGTCTTTATGTATTAGAATAAAAAAAATAAATATAGTTGCATTCTATTTGTTGGGTAGTGTATATAACTAGGTTGAATTTAGAAAATTGCATTTGGGAATTGGGTGCTTTTGTTGACGAAAATTGAACCTCTTCTCCATCCCGTATGTAGGATTCATTGAAGAAAGAGATTTGCATCTCTTTTTTCTGCATTCTTTTGGAGTCGAGTCTACAACATAATCACTTTCAATTTATCACCATTGAGTAAACAACAACCCTAAAATGAATCACTTATAAAATTGATTAGAAACTTTTATATTTTCTGGTAGCGAACCTACATTAGCAAGTGTAGGGATTTGGAATAGGTTGTGAGGATAACTTTCCAAATCCATCAGACACACATAGAATCTTGCGCTAAGGAGTGGTAAATCCAATTGTTCATATAAGCATAGCTGGGACCCCCCTCTCACACAGGGGTTACGCACGAGGTCGCATTCGGGAGAGAAACAAAGATTATCCTTTCGAGGCATAACCATTCGTAGTAGTCAGAATGTGTATTGGGGGATCTTCTTGAGGGAAAACTGTCTTCATTTGGTCTCGGAGCTTCATGAATTCCAAATCATTTAGGGTCCTTTGGAGTTCTACCGGTCCACTTGTCCTCAGTTCTCTTGAAGGATTTCAGACTTTTTATCCTGACCATACGTTCGGACTCGACTGTCGACTGTACCTGCCCAGAGGCTGACTACAGGTTGGTGACCTTAGTATCCATTATATTTAGGGTCCTTACACAAGGTGACGGTGAAGGGAAGTCTTCACTATACCTGGAACAGACGTTGGTCAAACTCACTCGGGCTCCTTGGAGGGTAAATCCACGTTTATTGTGTGGAAGCATGCACCAAGGTGTAAGTCCGTTAAGCAGGTCGCCAACATAACTGATCCACCCGCTCTATCCCATCCCCTTCCTATATTGATCTCACGATGTTGGATTCCATCACCAACTAGTGGTTTCATTGTGGGAAGGTTTGTTTGATTGTTTGCTCCTTAGATTTGTAGCGTCTGTTGTTTTTTTTCCTTAGTGGACCTTAGGTCGAGTCAATTTCAATGGTGTAAACTCCTAGGAGTACCAACAAAGGAACCCCTTTTACCGGGGAGCTTTTCGCCTTTCGTTCTTTTGGAAATGTTGGTTCTTCGTGCATTTCCACACCGAGTCTTCCGAGACTCACAATCAAATTACCAGTTTGGTTGTTCCCCACTCCAGTGATCTCGAATCTTCCCAGTGCTTCGTATGCACGTAATGATTAAGATGTAAGCACAACATCCACACATCAACCTCATGTCGACCTTTCTCCTTCTTCACCCATCAGGTCTCCTTCCCTTTCTCCTTCTTCATCTAGTGAAAGCTCTAAAGCGAGTAGCCAGGTTGATAAGAAGAAGAAGAAACAAAAAGAGAAGAAGAAGAAGAACCAAAAAGGGAACAAGCCTCCAACCACATCAAATCATGTTGGATCCAAGCAACCAACTATGGTTAATCATACTGGGAGTGTTGATAAAGTCGACAAGATTAAAATGAAGAATCCTAAACCCAAATTCCCTTGCAGTCTTAGTAAGGGTGACCACTTTCTGAGGGATTGCCCTGGTCTCCCCAAGATCTTAGAAATGTGGTCTTCCACGTCATCATCCCCTGTGGGACATGCTGGTGACACCCCATCATCTAGTGACATTAAGATTGGTAAGAAGAATAGAACTGCCAAATTTCCTTGCTTATTATGTGAAGGTGATCATTACTCTCACCTTTTCCCTCGTATGGATGAGGCTTCTTATATTTTGGAAAAGATTCAACTTCCAACTGGTTATTGCAAGATTTATCCCAAACCATCATTAGTTGATGGATTGGTCAATACGGTTCCATCCCCGGTCAATCTGGTTGATTAGGTGGTCAATCTAGTTTCATCCTCAGTTGAACCACAAACCCAAGTGACTGTTCCGATTCCATCATCGATCAACCCCACTCTTCATTTGAAAATTGAAACCCAAGTGATTGATCCAGTTCTGTCATCGATCAGTCCCACTCTTCATCTAAAGAGTGCCAAAGTGGTCGATCCGGTTCCTTCACCGATCGGTCCCACTCCTCCCTTGAAGAGTGAAACCCAAGTGGTCGATTCGGTTCCATTATCAGTCAGTCCCACTCCTCCTCTAAAGAGTTCTGAAGTGGTCGATCCGGTTCCGCCATCGGTTGATCCCACTCATCCTTTGAAGAGTGAAACCAAAGTGGTTGATTTGGTTCCGTCATCGGTCGATCCCACTCCTCATTCAAAGAGTGAGAATGTCACTCAGGTCTACGTCGTTAATATTGATTCACCCGGTCAAGGGGGCAATCCGCCTGTAGCGATGACACCCCTTTCAAGCAATCATATGATTTCTATTGATTTGAATCATTTGACATAACCCCGTCTTCCCTCTTACGTGCCTTTCCAAACCACTATACAGGTTTGTGATAGGAATATTCCTAACACTGTAATAGATGAAGGTTATTATGTTAGCATCTTATTTGCGAATGCTTGACAATCTTTTGGTTCCCCGTAGATTGCGCCTGTGACTCAGAATTTGTTGACCTTTGACATAAGAGTTATTCAACCTTTAGGGTTCCTTCCTTAGTTTCCAGTTACTCTGGGAGGAAAAATGGTCTACATCGATGTGATGGTAGTTCACGAACCCTTGGACTTTAAACTTCTCCTTGGGAGAGACTATGTCTATATTATGAGAGCTTTTGTGTCCACTCTCTTTCGAGTGATGTGTTTCCTTCACAATGGAAACATAGTAACGATCGACCAAATTTCATTCATTGACCCTCATCTGATGGTCACCCATACACCTTCTATGAATATTCCATACATGCTAGTGATGTCCGCCCCACTGCAGGTCAATTATGTAACGACCTTCCCCATGCGTTCAACCCCGCACGAGAAGGAATCTCTCCCTTCTCCTGTCTTAGATCCGGTAGTTGACATGGTCATCTCTTTGATAGGGCTATTAGAGCCAGATATCCCTACCCTTATCGAGGTCATCGACATGTTTTGCTTCCATAGTGTTTTTCTTCCATCTAGCGAAGATCTCTTGGAAGCCATGCTTGACATTTGTCCCTTGACATGTATTCCTTCCAGAGCATTGTCCTCTTGGAAGCCATGATCAAGGAAAGGTCACAAGCATAGTTTTCCTCTTTGTATCAAGCTCATTAAAAAATGAAACATAAGCTATGAGCATAATTTTCTTCTCTGTAGCAAGCTCGTTAAAAAATGAAACATAAGCTACAAACATAGTTTTTCTCTCTGTAGCAAGCTCGTTAAAAAATGAAATAGAAGCTATGAGCATAGTTTTACTTTCTATAGAAATCTTGTTAAAAAATGAAACAGAAGCTACGAGCATAGTTTTCCTCTCTGTAGCAAGCTCGTTAAAAAATGAAACATAAGCTACGAGCATAGTTTTCCTCTTTGTAGCAAGCTCGTTAAAAAATGAAACATAAATCTAGGGATTGAACCTAGAGCCATGAGCATAGGTTTTCTTCTCTGTGGAAAGCTCGTTAAAAAATGAAACAAAATCTATGAGCATAGTTTTACTTCTTTGTGGCAAGCTCTTTAAAAAATGAAGCAAAGGTCTTGAGCATAGTTCTTTTCTTGTGTCAAGCTCGTTAAAAAATGAAACAATCACCTCTCCCGTTGAGTAGAGTCTTTTCACTAGATCTCGTAGATATCGAGTTGAGTCTTTAGCTATATCTCGTAGATGTCGAGTCAAGTCTTTCATTAGCTCTTGTATTTGAACCTTCCTTTCATCCACCCTTATCCTTTTTCTCCATCTAGTACAGAAATTGGTGACAACCTCAAAGTCGGTGAATGGATTGAATCTTGGGGGGGGGGGTATGTCTCCAACATTTGATTATATTTCTGGAGTTATGTCGCTATATTTTCAAGCTGGGGGTAGAGTACCAACCATCCATGGGTATCCCTACCTTTGGAAATTACATTGAGAATTTACAAGAATAAGTTTAATTTTGTTTCAAGATTGTGTAAAAATGAAACCAATACCGAGCTTAGTCTTTGTTTTTTCTCATGCTCATAAATACATGAGAATGTGACCGAGTAAACTTTTATCAATTTTTTGGACTCATAAAGGTTATACGAAAAAGGAACCCCTTGGAGTCTTCTTTAATCTCTTTTCAGACTCTCTAAAAATGAAAAGATTGTCGAGTGATCTTACTTCCTTTCACACTCGTTAAAAGTTTTGAAAGGGCATCTTTCGAGTGGTATTTTTTTTCTTTTTCAGCTTTGCGAGACTAAAATTATGAAAAAGGACAACCCTGAAGTCTCCTTTAAGTTATTTTCAGATTCTCTAAACATGAAAAACCACCGAGTTTCCCTTCTCTGGACTCGCTAAACTACACATTGAAGGGACCATATGGGGAAAACCCTTACTTCTTCCAGTTTGTTAAACAAAGGAAGATGAACTTGCTAAAGGTGAGTTATATCAATCATGTGTTATCCTCCTCGAGATCATTAAATTAAAAAGAGGTACTCATCTAGTTAGGTGGGGGATAAATTGAAGGAAGTGGGTCAAATTTTTGAGAATCCTTTATGGCAGCTATTGTCTCCTTTGAACATGGAAACTGTTTGCGTCTCTCTAGGTAATCCACATGTCTCTGAGTCATACAAATTCTATGTGTCGCCATAATTTTTCATCTAGTTGAAGAGTTCTCTTATTGTCGTCACATTACATTCTTGGTACTCGCCGACTCAATGTTGCCAAGTCAGTTGTTGTGCCTCATCATGTTCAAGGGAAGTTTCACTTCAAACCATCCATCTGCAGTATTTCCAGTTTCCATTTCATGTGTCACTCCATACTCATTCTATTAACCATCTTACATCATTTTCCTATTTCAGTTTCATGTCGATGATGGGGGATACATCAAAGCCCTCCTTCGATGAGTCTTTTCGTGTCGAATTCAACACATCATTTGGAAATTATACTTAGAAACCAGTTAGTACCTTGGGACCTGCATGCCTCAATGGCAGGCCTCCTCACTTCCGAAAGTAGGTTTACATCATTGACCTCTGATCGGATGATTCCATGAATGTTTGACTTTATCTAATTTATTCACATTCGTTGGAATGCACTAGGGTATCTTGGGAGTCATTGACATCATTGGTGATTTCCCTTGCACTTGTTAACATTATACATCAATGACTGATAATCGAGTGGTTTCTACCATGTTCAACATCAAAACATCTATTCACATGGATAGATTCATACCACATCGAGATTGGGACAAAGACCCTGGGTTGAGCGTTCACTTTGATATCTGCTTTGCCCAAGCTGCGAAAGGTGATCATTTGAGCATGTTGATTTATATATATATATATTTTCACATAGATCCACGTTGTATTTCTTCGTGGCTATGTTTTCTCATCTCGTAGCTCTTCTGTGTATTTTTCGTGGCTACGATTAGTTCATTTCATGGAGGTATGGATCCACATTTTATCTTTGGTGGCCATATCCTTAGTGAATATTTTTCATGGATCCACGGTGTATTCAACGATGAACGTTCTTTGAGTCATCTCATATTTCGAGCATATGTATGTCTGCCTCGGAAATGGAACATATATTAATATTGTTTGATGGTTGTTTGCAGCTTCTTCCAGGTTCTCCAACTCCATGCCCTTGCATTGAAGATTTGTAAAGTGTTTCGGCCATCGGTTTCTCTTTCAACCTCACACTTTAGGGGGCATACTATTACACATCAAATTTCCACACCCACGTACCTCACCCTAAGTGTCACAAGTGTTGTGAAAGTGTCATATACATCTTGCTAAGTGTCACATACACCTCGACACCATGAAATAACATATGTCACAATCCCTAATCAACGTGGAGGAGAAATATATTATATGAAGGTCAAAATACTATGTGCACATGAATTATTATTAATATTCATGAAAAGGAAATTAATTTAGTGTAAGAATCCACATCACATTTGGTTTCCTATTTTTAAGGGGAGGTTGAGGATCTCATGGATGGTTGAAATATTTCCTCCTTAAAATCATTGAGAGATATTTCCTCCCTAAAATCCTTAAGAGCTATTTTCTCCCTAAATAGCTTGGAGATTCCATTTTAGTGGATTTGATGAGTGATCCTCTCCATGGTGGTTAAGCCTCCAAATCCTATATAATGAGAGATTTCCATGGAGAAGAAGAGGTATATTAGAGGTATACAACTTATGATCTTGGGAGAAATATTTTGGTTATGATCTTGGGAGCATTGTGCAAGGGCTGGATGAGGAGAGCTTGGAGGACTGCTGCAACATCATCCATGGTTGTAAGTAATCTTCTTGAGTTCTCATATTAATATATGCTTGGCCTATTTCCTTCAAGTTCGTGTATGATTTCATAAGATTGTATTTTGTTGATAATTTTAGTTTAAACTAATCTTGGTAGAATAGGAAGCATGCATTGTCTTTGCTGTCTATTGGATTGCAGATCTCATTAAAGGGCTTGAAGATCAAGTTCAGTCTAGACTAAGAGAGGACAAGATTTAGAAAAAGGTACATCATACTTTCTTCCTCTTTTACCTTTGACTAGTTTAACTACATTTAAAAGAATGTTAGTGTCCTTAGTGTCCAATGTTAACATCTTTCTGTCTTGGTAATAGGGGTCTAGGATCCAAGAGGATATTCACTTGTCTGCAGGGGAATTTTCCTACAATAGAAGGATAATGCGATGAGGAAAAGGTTGGATCATGGACCAACCATGCGCAGGAAGTTACAATGTGGAAAAATCTAATCCACTTAGGGTTAGGGTTTTGGGTCATTGATGTAAAGGTTTTAAGCCATTTTTTGTAGTATAAATATGTGTTGTATGATGAAGATAGGGGAGATAATCGTATGTTATGTATTTGCTGAGTTTTGAGTCGTAGTTACTAGTTTTTGGTTGAGAGTTGAGTCAATTTTGGAGACTTATGGATTGTAACTAAGGTTCTGGTCACAAGATGTGGAGCTTGGTATGACACTGGCCAACCTCACCTATATTTGTGCATTTATGCACTTTTGATGTAATGCATGCAACACAAAATTTTGATGAAGATGAATAAAGAAGAAGATATTGCCAGATCTTTGTGGCCGTAGCTTAGGGGGGTGAACCATGGTAAAACATTGTGTCATTGTGTGGAATGTTGCTTTTTATATGATTTATGATGAATGGATGAATGAATGAATGAATCTGTTAGAGTTAGAATGCAGAGCACACTGCATCAATTATGCTAGTTTACTATAGGATGAATGTTAATAAATGAATATGTCTAGAGAATGGTAGATATGATGAATGTTGAAGTATAAGTATGCCTAGCATCCCCACGAGAATCATCCCTTCCATGATTGCAGACATCTGGGTCATGCAATCAACCATAAGCCATCTTGGGTGGGAATGCACTGTGCACTTTGGGTGCAGTGTTTCTTTCTAGTCTCCAGAAGGGATGATGGTTTCTAGTGTTTTGTTGGAGAACTAAGGTAGAACCCAAGTCAGCCCATACATCCAAAAAATGGTTTCATTGCCAGTTGGAACTCAAAAGATGATATTGGAGGGGATTTGATGAGAAGGACAGTGGTAAAAGGGGATGTTTAGGCCATGGAATCCAACTACGAAAGAGATTGAAATATGGTTGGAAACAAAAGAGCCTGAGTTTGTGCAGAAAGACAATATAAGCTCCAGGTATACACCACACAAGTATTTGCAGAGGTATGTGTTTATTGTTGGAAAATATTTAACAGACAGTTAACAGACAACGAATGATTGTCATTGATGGCAACAATGAATATGACATGAGAAAAAAAAGTTTGTAATCGACAAGCAAACAGAAGATAAGTTCAGAGAGGTGAATGATCGAAAGCAACGAATGATCGAAGGCAGCAAATGAGCGAAAGTTTGAGAAGAATGCGAATGATTGAAGGCAGTGAATGAGCGAAAGTTTGAGAAGAATCTCTTGAGAAGAAGAATCTCTGATCGTTGAAGAGGGAGACAGATCTCAGCTGTCAGATCCGAGTGCAGGGTTCGACCACCGTTGGATCGAGGAGAACCTACACGGTCTTTAAAGTGCAAGGAGAAGTGGGCGTAATCGCAATATGAAAAATCGTGATCAAATCTAAGCCGTCAGATCAAGCTTTGATCTGGATCGTTAATTCCAGTCAATGTCGGAGTTTCAAGGATCGCGGGTTGGATATATCAAAGAAACAATACAACAGGAACCCTGAAATCACGATATGCGATATCACGATTTAATCGCAGCCGCTGAATAGAGATCAGATCTGGACCGTTGATTTAACTCCTTATCGGAGTTTCGTGAATCGAGACTTTGAAGTGACAAAAACACTTGACAACAAGAATGCCGAAATCGCGATATGCGATATTGCGATTCAATCGCAGCCATTGAATCGAGAATGAATCTAGACCGTTGATTATAGCTCGTGTCGAAGTTTTGCGAATCGCGAATTCAAAAGGAAAATAAACAAATGCAACAAGAATCCCGATTTCGCGATATGCAATATCGTGATTCAATCAAAGCCATTGAATCGAGAATGAATCTAGACCGTTGATTATAGCTCGTGTCGGAGTTTCGCGAATCGCGATATCAAGAGGAAAAGAAACAAATGCAACAAGAATCCTGATTTCGTGATATGCGATATCACGATCCAATTGTAGCCGTTGAAACAAGTTCATATCTAGACCGTTGGTTCAACTCCATGTCGGAGTTTCATGAATTGCAATATGGAGAGACAAAAGAAACAAAGAAACTTGAATTATGAATTTGCGATATGCGAAATCGCGAAAGTGCCTTATGCATAAGGCTGTGGTCACAGCCCTTGGTCACGGGAAGAGAAGGATTCAGTCCAAATAAGCTCCATTTCAAAGTTTCAGAGATCGCGACATGAAGTGTCGAGACACTTGGGCACAGGAATGCCGAAATGATGAAACCCAATTTAAAAAGGCAAGAATAATAAAGGTCATCCAACGGCGTGGATAAAACTTGAATGTGATCAGAGGGTTACTGTTCTTTCTCACAAATTAACTTCTCAGTTACGAATATGTTAAGTGAAAAAGACTCATGATTGTGAATTAGTTAGCACTTCAGTTGCTAGGACAGTTGTCGCTATTTTGCCTAAGGAAATGGGAAGTTGAACCACCGTGTGGGTGCATAAAAGAAAAAGAGACAGATTGTGCAAGGGGGGCTGTTCTGGATGAAAAAGAATGAAACTGTAAGAAAGGAAAAAGGAGAGAATGCGCAGAGTGAGATTAAACGTAGAGCAGAATAATAGAGCAAGTTGAAGCAGAGCAGAATGACATAAAAAGTTGATGCAGAGCAGACCTGCTGAACAGACAGAGGAAGAGAAGAATTTGCA
The DNA here is from genome assembly GCA_009831015.1 of Picea engelmannii. Lineage (NCBI taxonomy): Eukaryota > Viridiplantae > Streptophyta > Pinopsida > Pinales > Pinaceae > Picea > Picea engelmannii. The sequence continues at coordinate 186,810 of ML789055.1, read as the reverse complement.
GAATATTTTGAAGAAGATCAGACTTACATAATAGAGAAAGACCGGTAAGAACTGATTTATCTATGTAGTTGTCTATATATTCATTCTTAAATATAGTAGGGAGGTTGGGAGGTGCTCGGGAGGACTGTTTTCCTTAGAGGTTCAAGTGGGAGCTTGAACACAGGAAGTTGTAGCTTCCATCTGGTTGTATCCAGAGAAACCAGGGTGGCAGGGTGGTGCAAGGGAGAACAAGTGTTCTCT
>ML789055.1:164994-180896 GCA_009831015.1 Picea engelmannii | reverse complement strand
CTGAAGGTAAATTACACTGATCCCATTCCAATTCATTGTGATAACACCAATGCCATTAGTGTCTCCAAGAATCCTGTTCTTCATTCCAAGACTAAGCATATTCCAATTAAGTACCATTTTCTCAGAGAACAAGTTACAAACAGAATTGTTCAACTGAATTATATACCTTCTACAGAACAGATTGCTGATATCTTCACTAAACCATTAGCAACAACCCCTTTTGGATATATTTGTCAAAAGTTGGGGGTTATAATCTCTTGTGCCTAATTTGTTCACCTGGTCAGGGGGAGTACTTATTGAATATCTGGTGTATTTCCAAGATGCTTATAGTTGACAGGGAGAGTATGTTTTTATAATAGATCAGGGGAAGAATGGTTCTTCTTTGACATTGATGTCAAAGGGGGAGAAAAGAGCAGGAGAGAAGATTTGAATGCATGTGGGTGCTTGTGTTGCCATCAATGCCAAAGGGGGATATTGCTGGAAAATATTTAACAGACAGTTAACAGACAACGAATGCTTGTCATTGATGGAAACAATGAAGATGACATGAGAACAACAAGTTTGTAATCGACAGGCAAACAGAAGATAAGTTCAGAGAGGTGAATGATCGAAAGCAGTGAATGATCGAAGGCAACAAATGATCGAAGGCAGCGAATCAGCGAAAGTTTGAGAAGAATCTATTGAGAAGAAGAATCTCTGATCGTTGAAGAGGGAGACAGATCTCAGCCGTCAGATCTGAGCACAGGGTCCAACCACCTTTGGATCGAGGAGAACCTGCACGGTCTTTAAAGTGCAAGGAGAAGCGGGCGTAATTTCAATATGAAAAATCACGATGAAATCAGAGCTGTCAGATCAAGATTTGATTTGGACTGTTAATTCCAGTCAATGTCGGAGTTTCGAGGATTGCAGGTTGGATATATCAAAGAAACAATACAACAGGAACCCCAAAATCGTGATATGCGATATCGCGATTTAATCACAGCCGCTGAATAGAGATCAGATCTGGACCGTTGATTTAACTCCTTATCGGAGTTTCGTGAATCGAGACTTTGAAGTGACAAAAACACTTGACAACAAGAATGCCGAAATTGCGATATCGTGATTCAATTGCAGCCATTGAATCGAGAATGAATCTAGACCGTTGATTATAGCTCGTGTCAGAGTTTCGCGAATCACAAATTCAAAAGGAAAAGACACAAATGCAACAAGAATCCCAATTTTGCGATATGCGATATCGCGATTCAATTGCAGCCATTGAATCGAGAATGAATCTAGACCATTGATTATAGCTCGTGTCGGAGTTTCACGAATCGTGATATCAAGAGGAAAAGAAACAAATGCAACAAGAATCCTGATTTTGCGATATGCGATATCGTGATCCAATCGTAGCCGTTGAAACAAGTTCATATCTGGACCGTTGGTTCAACTCCGTGTCGGAGTTTCGCGAATTGCAATATGGAGAGACAAAAGAAACAAAGAAACTTGAATTACGAATTTGCGATATGCGAAATCGCGAAAGAACCTTATGCATAAGGCTGTGGTCACAACCCTTGGTCACAGGAAGAGAAGGAGTCAGTCCAGATAAGCTCCATTTCGGAGTTTCAGAGATCACGACATGAAGTGTCGAGACACTTGGGCATAGGAATGCCAAAATGTTGAAACCCGATTTAAAAAGGCAAGAATAATAAAGGTCATCCAATGGTGTGGATAAAACTTGAATGTGATCGAAGGGTTACTGTTCTTTCTCACAAATTAAATTCTCAGTTACGAATATGTTAAGTGAAATGGACTCATGATTGTGAATTAGTTAGCGCTTCAGTTTCTAGGACAATTGTCGCTATTTTGCCTAAGGAAATGGGAAGTTGAACCGCCGTGTGGGTGCATAAAAGAAAAAGAGACAGATTGTGCAAGGGGGGCTGTTCTGGATGAAAAAGAATGAAACTGTAAGAAAGGAAAAAGGAGAGAATGCGCAGTATGAAATTGAGCATATGTGCAGAGTGAGATTACACGTAGAGCAGAATAACAGAGCAAGTTGAAGCAGAGCAGAATGACAGAAAAATTTGATGCAGAGCAGACCTGCTGAACAGACAGAGGAAGAGAAGAATTGCAGAATAGTTTGAAGAAGATCAGACTTACAGAACAGAGAAAGACCGGTAAGAACTGATTTATTTGTGTAGTTGTCTGTAAATTCATTCTTAAATATAGTAGGGAGGTGCTCAGGAGGACTGTTTTCCTCAGAGGTTCAAGTGGGAGCTTGAACACAGGAAGTTGTAGCTTCCATCTGGTTGTATCCAGAGAAACCAGGGTGGCAAGGTGGTGCAAGGGAGAACAAGTGTTCTCTGTTATGTAGGTTGGAGCCTGTGTAATTGGAAGTTGGTGCTTCCATCCAGTTGGTGCTAGAACATATATGGAGTTGGTGCTTCCTTCTAGTGGGTGCTAGAAAAACCAGAGAGTTGGTGCTCTCAAACAAGTTGCAGCTTGTAAAACAGAGGTAGCAGTCTCACAGTGAGTTGGTGCTCAATTAAAGATGACGTACATAACTTAAAAGACTGCCTATCATTTCGAAGAAGAAGAGTTTTTCTCCCTTTATGGGTTTCCTCGTGAAAATCTGTCTCTGTGTATACCTTATGTGTGATTGATGCCTTTTACTTTTACTGTCCATATGCTGTATAATGTTGATGATCACTTGAAGAAAGTTTAAGAATGTTTTAATAGACTTAATATTGTTTAAGATCAAGTACAACTGATTCACTCCCCCCTCCCAGTTGTATCAGTAATTTCAACATTTATTGATTTGCATGAGACATTTTTCTTTTATTTATAGAGTTTCTATAGGAGAGAATATTGAGGTTGAAGGATCCTCATCCAACTAATTGGATAAGGCCAATAGATTGGACTACTGATAATATTGCGCGGTTGGAAATAGTCAATAATAAATTCACACGCGCAATAGATTTCTAGTTAGACAATATTGTTGCAAGATTTATTACTAATTTTGGAGTCGATACTGCAAGGTCATACACTACTGCAGAGTAGGAGTTTATGAAGGGACCAAGAGGAAGGTACATTATATCACTTTACATGTCGATCAAGATTTTATTGCATGATAAAGGAGTGATGGCAATGGAGTCAGATAGCTAAATCACTCTGCGCACATGGGGGAACTAGGGGAAGCACTAAGGAAGATATGATATATGGAGAGGGATCTAAAGAGAGGCTAGAAGAAGAAAGAAATGGAACCCATTATGATGGATGAGGAATAGACCAAGGAGATAATGGATAGAGCGGGAGTAACGTGCATCGAAAGACCCTACCAGTATAAGATCAATAGTAAAAATAGAGCAGCAGCCAAGTAGGAGGCCTTGAACAATGATGTGGAAGAGGTAGAGGATCTCCGTGCGATGGGGAAGATTGAGGAAATCCTGCATGCCACATATGAAGGGAAAACCAGAGGTCAAGGGTCGGATGCAAAAGAAGGATTTTCATTTTAGATTTGAATTAGTGTGGACCCCACAACCCCATGTGTGACTAAGACATTTAAAGAAGAAGAAGCATTTAGACAACAAGTGATTAGTGGTAGAAGGATTTTAGTAGGATGAGGGTCTAGTGGAAATTCAAGTAGAAGTATAAGTTCAAATAGTAGTAGTCAATTATCTACACCGCGCAGAGGTGGTAGTACAAAAAACTTCACAATGGAAGAAGTGGATCCAACTATTCGATTACCAGAGTTCCATGGAGAAGGGTCAGAGGACCCATAGAAGAATTTGTTTATTTGTGAGATTATTTGGGAAGCTAAGAAGATTATAGATGAATATATAAAAGTGATGCAACTGGCTATCACATTCAGAGACCGCGCACTGTAATGGTATATGGGCCTTGTAGTAAACAATCCACAAGGAGCACCTAGAACTATCACAGATGTGAAGAAGGCATTGATCAATGAATTTCAACAACCAATTTCAGAGGATCAGTTCATGACTGAGATGAGAGAGATAAAAAAGAAGCCAGGTGAGTCAGTTTGGGATGTTGTTCAGAAGTTCAAGAGACTGAAAGGTAAGTTGAAGTATCCTATAACAGATATGCAACATAAACACTTATTTGTTAATTCTTTATTGCCACATTTGAAGTATCCATTGAGGTAGTAGAAGTTACAAACCCATGCTGAGGCTTTGCAAGAAGCCTTGCAATTGGAGGAAAATCAATATAAGCATATAGATCCAGCTTTGGAAGAAATGAGAGCGGATATGAAGAACCTGACATTTCAGTTGAATCAGAATAAGGGAAAGGAGAAGAGGGAAGATGTATGGTGCACATTATTTAGAACAAAAGGACATCATAAGAATGAATTCCCCACATTCACATAGTACTTGGGAGAATGAATGAAAAATCATTTACCCACAGGAGGGCCATGGTGTGAAATATGTAGAACACATGGATATGAGCCTTATCATTGTCCCATGATGCAAAAGTTTCAAACAATACCCAAGAGTACATTCTGCAACTTCTGTAAGTCTTTAGGACATGAATACAATGATTGTAGAACTTTGAAAATAATGAAGGAAATGACTTCATATACTTATAGGGTGCATGCTGAACTAATGCCATGAAAACTTGCATAGCAACAATATAATAATGTGTAGCATTTTACAGTGCAACTGTAGTATAATAATGCACAACAATTTACAACACCACCGCAATATAATAACGTGAAACAATTTGCAACACCAACATGTTGACGCCCAAAAGTGAAACATAGGGTATCTTCTTGCAAATGGTTGCAACACCTTATTATTTAATTATATTTAATAATATACTAATAGGTGGGACCACTTGTGTGACTTGTGTAACTATGATGAAGAGACGAAACTTATGTTTTATGTGCTTATGAGTTGGTTGAGATACGATCTCTACAATTTATTTTCTTTAAATCGTTATCAAAATAATTGATTACATGATGTTATGGGCGAGGTGACTAAAGAGGAAATGATGTTGTCTTAATTATATCTCACAAGTATTACTATGCCACATTTAATTTGATGAAGAATCTACACTCCAATTTTAATTTATGTATGGTGTATGGTATGTGGAATGGTTGTCACTTTGATTTCGAAATGGCAAGGGTTGCACACATTGTTTAAGTTGGAAATCTAAATTTGGGACTTGGTATCCCTAACAAGGTTTCAATGTATGTTACATTGGGGTCTTGACAAAGGTTGGCGCATTGTAAATTTGAAACATTGGCAAAATATGGGGCATTCGGCTTTCATTAAATAAATTTGGAGTTAGTGGTTGATGTGTTGTATAGTTAGCTTTCTCATACTAGCCATGAATGAGAGTGTAAGTGTATATACAACATGCAATAAATGCACGTCGCTCTAACCTACCTCGAGCCCGTCAACCTAGCCATTTTTTCATTTTCTCTTTGTTGGTTTCTGCTGCTCCACTTTGCTCGGACGTGGAAGAGATATACAGGCTTGGTCATTTCTCCTTAGAATTTTTACACTCAGGTATGGGGTTTCTTGCTGCTCCATCCATGAATATTTCACTCTGCTCTTTAATTAAGTCAATGATTGGCTCTTGAGTTTTCTCGCTGACTGTGAATTTCCAAAGTTATGATTTGTGGAAATTTTGACTGTGTATGGATTATTAACTAAGTTTTGGTCTCTGTGGTGTTTGTATTTGAACTATTCATATCGAAAATGTGGGTGTTTCTTACTGTATGTAGTTGTTCATGCTTTACCTGTGGAAAGGGGTATCGTTTGGGAAATTCTTGGGCTTGCCTTGCCTCTGGTTTTCATTTGAGATTATTCTTTGTCTGACAAGAACGTTATCATTGTTTGTTACCTATGGGTTATTTGGAAAGTATGTCTGTCATTTAATTGTGTGTCTCTCATGGCTATCGTGCCCACGCCCTTGTATCAAATCTGTAAATATACATGTGGAATTTTGTGGTGGTATTAAGCTTTCCGTGCTCCTTTTTTCTAAACCCTCAACTTGGCCAACTTGTCCTCCTTCACTGCATTACTGTTGATAGTTACATATCGAACCCTGTATTTGTAAAATAGGGTGGAAGGTGGCCAACCCATAATTTAGTAAAGGCACCGTTCATGTTCTTTTTGGTCATGGGTTTAGTTGATTATTTGTTGTGCGAAGATGGAAATAATGTTAAGCCCACTCATTTTTTTGGTAATACAATATTTCACAAGAAAATATTTGGATCAATGGCAGCGTTGCAAAAATATTGTTAAGATACAACTTGCTGTGTTTTAATTCTATATGCAAGGAGCACCTTTGTGTATGAGTTATATACGCATTAAATGAGTCTTACAAACCATAATGAAAGGGGAATTGGAAGCATGGTTATTTGAGGTTTCAGTTGAACTATTGTTATACACCAGGAGCCCTTTTATGGACACTTCGTGGGACCTTGTAGTAATTTAAAAAATACTAGTGTTGTTATTGTAAGCCACAACCTGTCCACTCCTCGACTGTTGGTTGCGAATATTATGATGTTGTGCATCCTCGAATCTATTGTGCGCAAGCTATTTTATTATTGTTAAATATTAATGGGTAATAAAATATCAATTGATTACTGTGCAATTAAATTTCTAGGGCAAATGAGCAACCTTGAAGAGAAACACCAGTTCTGATTTTTTTATATTCGGGAAACAGAGTGTTGAATTTCAATTTTGAAACAATAAAAGGTTTTGATTGTAAATTGACCTAGAGGATGGCATTGTGTGATATATTAGAACAATATCCGTGGAAATCCCTTCCATTATACCATTTTCCGCACAATACACTCCCCTCATTATCCCAATTGCACTTGTTCACTCCCTGTTCTGTGATATTCATTTTTAAGAAAGGTCTGTATGGAAATGAAGAAAAATTGAGGTGACAATAATTGATGATTGGTATTCTAGGATATGTTTAGATACAAAGTTGATTGTTTTTTTTATTGCTTGAATAATATTCACAAATATTTCCCCTCCATGATATCACTTTATGCTAAATACAATCCCTCCATACTCCCAATGATCCTATCAATTCCCTGTTCATGTGTAAATTAATAAATGGAAGTTTTATGGATGGATTACATGTGTCTTGTAGTAAATTATAGAGCCAAATCTTGATTTATTTAAGTGGAGTTTCATGTATGGGTTATTAAGAACTTCATGAATGACTAATTATTGTTATAGGATGAGTTTTTTCCATAGGGGCAGTAATGACCGAAATAATAGAGGCAGGGGTAACTAGCATTGAGGTCATATGAGGCCTCAATTTTCTATTCACTTTGATGCTGATCTGCAAGAGTTGAACCAACTGTTTCAAGATGGTTTATTTAATTTTTTTGGCTATGGGATATTGCATCCTCAACTTGAAAGACCCCCTTTTCAACAACCTCAGAATTTTCCCGACATTACTGTTCCTCCACATGTGTCGATGCAACCCGAACCTCCCACAAATGATGGTTGGCGATAAATTGTCAATCAACCTGCTTCTCACCATAGTGGTTGGCCCATTGTCTCATTTCCATTACTTCCACCACCACCTCCAATTAATCCTAATGCACAAATTTCCCATGCTGTTTCACCAGTGCAGTCTTCGCATGCCAACAAGAGACTGGAAACTGACGTCCCGCAACCTGTGCTAGATAATGAAAAAAAAATGACTTCCCACTCCATTCCATCCACAGAGTATTCCAAATCCGTGTCTTCATGTCTCCACCTAAAATATGTCTGCTCTCATGTGATCAACGCAATAGAACCCCAAGGGTATAAACAACCAAGGGCTACCCCAGAAAGGTCAAGATGAGACAACAATGAGAAGAAGAAATATACCTCACACAACAAATATGGATTTTAAATGATTTTTTAATGATATTCAGTGATGGATATAGTGCTTAATGATTTTCAACATATTTTGGACACCAAGCTTTATTTTGGATATTTTTTGTTGATAAGATGGATATATTATTTTTTTGGTATATGGTCTTAAATTTTGCTGATATTTAAATATTCGACTTAAATCATATCCATGGGATGTACAAGGTTGTTATATGATCCAAATGATTAATTTTGTATTTTATATTTGATGATTGGAAAATAGAATGATGGGAGTCACAAGGGGTCCCACCTATTTAGTTATTATTAATTAGACCCTTATTTATATATTATTATTAATTATTTCTTCCCAAACTAATTAGTTAAGTTAATTTGACTTAACTAAAGAAAGTGGTTGAACTACCTCAACTTATTGAGAAAGAATAAAGGTTCAATGAGAGGAAGAGACAAGGGGAGAACATAAGGGGAAATACTACACTAAGGTTTTCTCTCTAGTTAGTGAGATAGCTTTAGTTTTCATTCATTTCTAAGTTTAATTGAAAGCCTAATCCTGTTGATGACAACAAGGTGTTATTGAAGGCAACAAGATTCAAAACTGAATCATCCATTTCAACAACTTGTTTTAAAGGTGTTTGATTTATCCTTGATAGTCTGTGTATTCTTGTTTGTTTATGAATTAATTTTCATGGATGATAAAGAATATCTTGCAGAGTCAAGTGGCAACATTTTGTGGCAAGCTGATCTAGATCATTAGTTTTAGTTTTATTTCACTGTCAGGTTCTTTTTGTATGGTGCCCATCAGAGACTTCTAAATCTGAACTTGGTCCATACCCTCGCAGGGGTTTGTAAAAGAGAAATACAATTTTGTATCTCATAATGAAATAAAATCAAATTATTGTTCCGTCTCATACATGTGTTTTCATGATTTGGTTCTTCCTTTCACTTTTGTCTCCATGTTTACTTCAATGTGAAATTTGTATACATTCACCTAGCTTTGTTTAAATTTTAATTTTTACATTGTTACAAATATAAATCATAAAAACAGCCTTGACCCTTTGTAATTGATACTTGTGCATTGAGTGAAAGTTTTTAGGCTATAAACCCTGGGTGACATTGCCAACTATCTTGTCCTATCCAGGAAAGATCCAAAAATGATTGAGTAAAGTATTCCATACCTTTTCCTCAACATTTATTTGGTGACCATACTGGGGAGATCTTCCATATCTCTCTGGTTTATTGTATTCACGATTATCATTGAGTCTTTCTGTTTCATTCGAATACACTTTGACTGATTTTTCTCATGACAATACCTTCTACAAAGCAGCCTAATATTGAACACGATCTTAAAGACCAAACTAACATTGCCTTGACCTTATTCAATACTATTATGAAAACTGCTAGTACCCAAGCTGAGCTTGAACGCTCTTGGGAAGTGGTTGAACAAGATATAAGTATCCATGAATGTTGGGAATCCAGGCAAAGGCAATCTAGAAATCAACAATAACCTCCCTTTTCCTAAGTCTTTGGTCTTGATTTTCATGTCCCCAAATCCTTTCATTTCTAGAAGAAGAAGAGGATTATCCTCTAAAGCTACTCTTATCATTGAAATAAGAAGGAGGAAAGCCATTTTGTCAACCCAAGAAAGCACTCTAAGAAGGATTTTGTATGATTCTTCCAACTCACCTTTTTCATCCTTACCCATCACTTTCAAAATGACATCTGCGGGTGGTGCTAGTGGTGTTGGAGGTGCTTCATCAACCCAACCTTCAGCCTCATCGATAATTGGTAGTCTATATAGTCATCAAGTTCCTATCTAATCTACTACCAACCTTGCTAAAGTTATAAAAAAATACGAGCTTTTTTCAGTTTGAGGAAGATGCTACGACCACCCCATGGAATGTATCTTCTCCCTTGAATATAACACCTGCTACTCATCCATTATTCAAGTTTAAAGCACATCTTCCTAATTTATCAGGGAATAATACTGTTTCTACAAATGAACACCTAGTGGCATTTTCTAATGCTTGTCATAATATCGTGGCTAACGATAATGATACATGCATGTGCTTGTTTTTCAATTCCCTTGAAGGAGAAGCGACAACTGATTTTTTTGATCTCCCTCCAAAAATCCTTTCCACTTGGGAAGAGTTGGTTTATTGGTTCAAGTCCACTTATGGACAATCCAAGAGCCTGACCAAACAATTAATGGAATATAACAATATTTATTACAAAGATGGTGAGACTATTAAGTCCTTTAACCTTCGCTTCACCAAATTGTACAATCAAATCCTTGAACTAATCCACCCCCAAAATCAAGCTTCTTTCATGCATTATTATAATGCGCTTCCCTCTCCTTATCGTCATAGGCTTGAAGAAACGACTATTGAAAATATTGGCTCCACTCTCCACACTTTCCTGGAGTAAGAAGAGAAATTTGAAATAACATGTCTCCCTAAAGGAGACTCAGTCAAGAAAATATATATGTCTTCCCTCCTACAACTTGTGCAAGATATGAACAATCAGATGATAGCCTATGAATGAAAGGGGAATGTTCCCTCGCTTACTCCTGGGGCATCTTCTTCTTCCTCAATGCCTTTTAGGAATGCAAATGAGAACACTTTTTAGCCCAAATCCATTATGTCTCGCAGTTGGTGTAAATTTTGCGAAGAAAATCTTGAAGAAAGTACTTGTGAAGTTAAGAAGAATGCCAGAGATAAAATCTTTGGCAAGAAGCGCGAAACCACTATTGTTGTTCTAGATTGGGAAGAACCAGAAGATGTTATGATAATAAATACGAGGAACAAATATTATGCTCCTAAAGGGAAATACGATCCTCCTTGTACTTCTTCCACTCGAGCCTCATCTTCATAAGGTACTAATGTACAAACTGTCAAAATTCCCGAAATTCAAGGAGTTCCTTCCCCTCTTCCCTCTTCCAAGTATAACATCCTTAACCAATTGGATAATATCAAAGCTGATGCTAATATTTTGGACATGGTTTCCATCCCTGAACAACAAAAGCATATCAAGAATTTTATGGAAGGAAAAGCTTCTACCATAGCCAACATTTTTCAAGAGGCAAAAGAAGAGGATACCACTATAAATAAGATAGCTGTAAATAATTTTAGACACCCTGTAAAGAACCCTCTTTTTTTATTTTTGTAAAAATTATGGATAAGATAGCCCATTGTTTCCTAATTGATGGCATTTTGGGTCCAAGCGTAATGTCAAAAATCATCATGGAAGAGCTAGGATTATCATGTACTAACAAAAATTCTAGAAGCATGATCTCCTATAATAGTCTACAACAGTCAACTATAAGTGAAATCAAAGATGTAAATTTAGTTCTGTGTGCACATCCTGAAATAAGGACAACCCTCAACATTCAAGTAATCGACATGCCAACAAGAAACTATTCTATTATCTTAGGAAGAGACTGGAAATCCCTAACATGTGGATATATTTCGCTTGATGGAACACACTTATCTGTTCCCCAGAATGGAAATAATATTATAGTCCTAAGAGAAGGAAGAATTTCACCATACATAGATAGAATTACTCAACCAAATGTAAACTATATTGAGGAAGACTTAGGAGTGTACTCTATCTTTTTTTATGAGGGTGACACTACTCTGGAACAAATTGATTTGGAATATGGTATGTGGAACATGCATTTCGATGGCTCATGCTCAAACGAAGGTAACAAAGCTGACATTATCTTATATTCACCTATAGGTTAAATTCACAATTTTTCTTATAGGTTAGAGTTTTCTTGCACGAACAATGTCACTGAGTTTGAAGCCTTACTGTTAGGCATCGAATATGCTTATAACCTCGGTTGCGACCACCTTACAGTTTTTGGTGATTCTGAACTTGTTGTGAACCTTGTGCGTAAAATATATTCTCCTAGCAATAAGTTGGTGAAACGCTATACCCAAGCTATTTGGATGCTTATCTCGAACCTATTATCATTTAACATCACTCATGTTAAGAGGGAACTTAATTCAATGGCTGATAGGTTAACTGTATTTGCAACATCTCCTACTCGACAACTTCTACCTCAAAGGCCTGATTTTACATTTCAATATTTCTATCTTCATCACATTCCTGATAATGTAGAATCATGGCAGGTTTTCCCTAATGATGAAGGCATCTATGCTTTCATACAAAATGAACAAGGGTGTCCCTTGTATGCGATACAAGTACTCAACGTAGAAGGAAGTAATGAGTTGAATATTGAAGATCATCTAGTGTTGTGGGTATTTAAAGATGTGTTTCCAAAGGTATCCGAAATTCCTCTTAATCGATATCTCTATTTTTCCATAGACCATGCAACAAGAGCAGTACCTCTAAATTACCATACAAAATGAGCACACAAGAGTTGGTATAGTTAAAGGTGTAGTTAAAATAAAAGATGGATAATGGGTATATCAGGTTGAGTGTGTCCCCATGGGGAGCACTAGTGTTGTTGGTAAAGAAAAAATGTGGTACCCCACAATTGTGTATTGACTATTGATAGTTGAACAAGATGACCATAAAGAACAAGTACCCATTTCCCAGGATTGATGATTTTTTTGATCAGCTCATGGGAGCTACAATCTTTTCTAAAATTGAGTTGAGATTGAGATATCACCATGTCATGATTAAGGATGAAGACATCCATAAGAATTTTTTTAGAAAGAGTTATGGACACTATGAGTTCATGGTGGTTCATTTTGGACTTACTAATGCACCAACCACCTTTATGTATTTAATGAACAACATTCTTAGCAAGTATTTGGATAAGTTCATTCTTGTGTTTGTTGATTATATCCTAGTATATTACAAGACCAAGGAAGCACAAAGAGCATATTAGGTTGGTTTTATAGGTTGTAAGAGATCACCAAATATATACAAAATATAGAAAATGTGACTTCTTCTAGAGGGAAATCCAGTATTTGGGACACGTAATTTCAGAAGGAGTGGTTGTGGATCCCAAAAAGATTAAGGCAATCATGGATTGGCCAACCCCTTAAAATGTATCCGAGGTAAGGTCATTTATGGGATTGGATGTATATTACAGGAGGTTTATCAAAGTATTTTCTAAGATAATAATCCCATTACCTCTTGCAGAGAAAAGGAATGAAGTTTGTATGGTTGATAGAGTGTGAGACCAACTTTCAACAACTGAAACATCTCTTGACCAAATCCTTGATATTAAAGATTGCAAACCCTGGAAAATATTTATTAGTATGTAATAATGCATGCAAGGAAGGACTTGGTGGAGTCCTTATGCAAGAAGGACATGTGATTTTCTATGAATCAAGGAAATTAAATGAGAATGAGTAGTGATATGTCACCCATGACTTGGAGGTTGCATCCTTTGTGCATGTGTTAAATATGTGGAGACATTACTTGCTTGGAAGGATATTTGTCTTGATGACAGATCACTCTGGATTTAAGTATCTATTTGATCAATCAAGATTGAATGCCAGACAGGCTAGGCGAATGGCATTGATTAGTGAGTTTGATTTTGATATTAAACATATAAAATGAAAATAAAATCGAGTGGTAGACGCACTTAGCCGAAGTCTGTAGACAATGCATCTAGTAGAAGCACGCATGAGTGACCCCGGCATTAAACATAGAATCATAATTCTCTTGCAAAGTGATGAGCATTATAATTTAGTAAAAGAGAGCTTGAAACAAGATCCAAAAATGAAAAAGTATGATGAATATCATCTCATAATAGATGAGTTGTTATTGTATAACAAAAATATATATATATATACCTGATTCAATGGAGATAAAACACCTCATAATAGATGGGTTTCATAGAATGGCTTATGTGGGTCAACCTGGTTATCAGAAAATGATAACCATAGTAAGACAATTGTATTATTGGCTAGGAATGAAAAAGGATGTTGAATAATACATTGAAAAGTACCTAGAGTTTCAACAGGTCAAAGTTGAACACAAGCACTTGACATGATTGTTGCAACCATTACAAATTCTAGAATGGAAGTGGGAGATTATCTCCATGGACTTCATCAAAGGATTTCCAAGAACAACTAGGAAGCACAATGAAATCATGGTAGTGGTGGATAAGATGAGTAAGGTGTCTTATTTTATTCTAATTAAGTCCACTTTTAAAGGTATAGATGTTGTTGATGTTTTTGTCAAAGAAATTTTTAGATTGCATGGTATGCTCAAGACCATTATTTTAGACTGAGATGTGAAATTCACATCAAATTTATGGAAAGGATTATTTGTGGGTTTTGGAATGCAACTAGCATTCAACACATCCTACCATGCAACTGCCCCTCAATAATGAACGCCTCTTCGTCCGAGTGCCAGTAATCCACCAGGGCATTCAGAAGCCTCGATTGTTCCCTCATAAGTGGACACTGGTAGAACTTACATAACCCACATTGTTTTAATGCGGAAATGGAAGTAGGGTCCTCATCGACCAAGATATCAATATCCTCACGTTCCCTCTCCCTCTAGTGGACATACATCTTGTTACATGACAAGTTCAAGGGGAAGTTAGCTCTTGCATATTTTATTTTTCCTTGCTTTTGAGGGTGTATGTGGGCTGTTTTGGACACAGTTGCGTACATCTGTGGGAAGATTGCTTTTTCCCACGGATGTACGTGGATGTCCTTGGACAACCTGTACATGTAGGGTCTCCATTTTTTAAGAGAGCACGCCCCCCCCAAAACTAAAAATAATGCAAAATTGAGGTATAGAAATGCAAGAGGGATGAGTTTATACATACTTGGTCCGAGCGGAAGTTCGTTTCATCCTCTGCAGCTCCCAGAATCAACTCTTTTAGCAAAGGGGTCTTTTTTTACCTCTTGCTTATTTTTTCAAATTGCAATGGTGAAAATGAGTTGTCAGCGTCTATTTATAGACTTTTTTGGCCTTTTTGCCACTTTTTTGAACACTTTTGTCGTTTTTTCTGGCTTGAAAATCATTTAACTCGGTTCTTGAGTTTATTATTGGATGTTACGATGCAATTTACCTTTTAGTTTGGTAATTGTTTTGGGAAATGGATCACTTTTAAAGGTCCTTTGGCAAAATTCATTTTTCCAACTCTTTGCATATAAGTCAGGATTCCACCTCCACTTTCTGCATCTCGTTGTCTTTTTCTCTTTTTCATAGGATCGATCCCACCAAAGTACGACACATAACCATATTTATTTCTTTATAAGTGTCATGATTAGGTGGTAGAGCCTACCTTTACATGGATTCCCTAGTTAGATCCTTGTTGCATTTTGGCGTCCATGCTGTCTTTAACGACTTTAGGCTCGAGAGTCCTTGTTAGTCTTGTCATGATTACAAGATTGACCCTCATTAATATATGCATAATCACTCTTGGCCTCACCCCCGGGACTCCCAAAAATGATCACACTTTGTTGTATTTCAAGCTCACTTTGAAATCCGAAAACAACATCCGACGAGACCACATTTTTTCTTTTCAATATTGTCTGGATTAACTGAGAAAAGTAACCTCTCGGAGTCTTCTTTAAGCCCTTTTCAGACTCTCTAAACATGAAAATATCGTCGAGAGATCTTTTTTCCCTTCACGCTCGCCAAACTAAAACTTGAAGGCATGCCTCTCTGGTGGTAGTTTACCCCTTTTTCGGTCCAGATGGTCAATTTTATGAACAAAGGTATACTCTAGGAACTTTGGTTTTCTAGAAGAGTATTCTCAGGTATAAGTTTAACCATTTTTCGGGCCTAAGGGACTAAACTTACGAAAAAGGAACCCCCACGGAGCCCATAGTTAAGCTCTTTTCAGACTCCCTAAAATTGAAAAGATCGTCGAGTGACCTTGTTCTTTCACACGTTAAATTGGTTTGGAAGAACATCCCCCATAGAGTCCATAGTTAAGCTCTTTTCAGACTCCCTAAAATTGAAAAGATCATTGAGTGACCTTGTTCTTTCACACTCATTAAATTGGTCCAAAAAAACATCTACTGGCATGAGTTTACCCCCTTTTCTGGCCTGTATATTATGGAGGAAAAAGGTACACCATTCGTCCTTTCAGGAGAGTTCTCCTCAGTAAATTTTATA
>ML789055.1:126276-147818 GCA_009831015.1 Picea engelmannii | reverse complement strand
ATCACTCTAGAAAACCACTATGGTGCATTGACCTCTCCTCTAGTGCACATTGGTTGAGTTATATAGATTATATCATGTGTAAATTATCATTTATTCATTTCGTTAATTAGAATTATTCCATTATTTCTCTCATGCTTCTCGTCTCTTCTATTTTCTCTGCAACTGTGTATGTCAATTCCCAGCTAGATCTATTCTATGCAGGTTTAACACATTTACAATGTTCTTCGACTTCAATCAGAAGGTGGCTACAACCACCTATCCTTGCCCCATCCTACCGCCCTGAAATATAAGTGTCAAATGATGAAACTACTACCACATTGTACCTGTGAGATATACCACTATAAAACTATACCAATCTGTGCCAACAACTTGTAACCAACATGTACTAATAGCCTGTAATTAATATTGTACCATAATTCATCCTGTACCAGAAAATACCAACATGTATGTGACCTGTATATGTTGTAGCTCACGTGAGTACGTGACCTGTTTATACTACAGCTTGCGTATGTACGTGGCTTGTCTATACTGCATCCTGTGTACACCTTCAAAAGGTTAGGGTTCTCATTTTTCTGAAACTCATGCCTTTTTTTGCCTCTGTCACAACAACCTGCAACCTATCCCAACCTATACCAATCAACATTTACTATCAACCATGTACATCAATCACTCACACAACCTGTACCATCACAAGTGCATCAACTATGCACATCAAAATACCTCATAACCATCACCAAGACAAGGATGTGATCTTACTAATATATAAAGATATATATGCCACATCATCCATATACGACGTGTCAACAATACTACTAGCAAGTGCCTCTAAATATGTAGAAAACATGTACCAATCATGTGTTGCCAATACTACTAGCAAGTGCCTCTAATAAGGCACCAAACATGTACCAATCATGTATCAACAAGTCAAACTATGATTCATCAAGATGTACCAACATCACCATACTATACACCTCATGTATGTGCCAACTAATCAACTATATTTCCCAACATGTATCTAAACCATATAACAAGACATATACCAATATAACCAACAAAAGTCCTCTATCAATACATCACACAATCCATGATCCAAATACCATAAATCCTTACATCAAACCATGTGCCAAAACCTCACTATTATGTATCCTCAAGCATGTTCCAATCATATATCAAGACCACTAACAAAATCCTCTCACAATTTACCATAAGATATACCATTAACACTCACACATGTATCAATCATGTACTACAACATATCTGCCTCAAACTAACCAACAACTTCACTAACACATCACAACCAAAAACCCTCAATCATGTACCAAGAAATACAAGATATGCCTAAACACTCAACCCAAAAAGATGTAAACATAATGAATACCAAACATACTAGTGTTGTATTTATGTATATATAGCTAATACAATAATTGTCGTACAACCGCTAGTCTCTCTAGGGAAAATCCTCAAACTCCCATAACCATATATCATGTAGAAAATCAATGTAGATTTTAACCTTGTACAATATTTTACTGCAAACATATTTTCTCGAGGGTGTTTCCCCCGAAATCCCTTGCAGGGGGGATATATCCCCCCTGCAACCCCACCCCCATCAAACCCCCCTACACGCCCGACACAACATAGTAGACATTGTAGCTAGTTGTGCAAGAAATATAACACATACCCAACATTATCCCACTTGTTGTTTTCTTTTCATACAGGGGGTTACGTGGTTACATAGTCAACAATACAGGGTAGCAATGCCCATAGATCCTCTACACCAAGAAAACTTTTTAGTACTCATAGAGTTTTTTAATGAATCTGAAACATTCTTCAAAGTGTTCACCTTCATCAACAAAAACTGTATTTTCTTCAACCATGTCTCTCACAAAGTGATATTGAACATCAATATGCTTTGTCTTTGAATGATAAGCCAAGTTCTTTGCCAAAAAAATTTCACTCTGACTATCACAATATATCCTTACATCTTGTTGTACCAAACCAATACCTGAACACAATGTTTGTAACCATACTGTGTCCTTTCTTGCATGAGTGGCTACCATGTATTCAACCTTTGTAGTTGAAAGTGCCACTACAGAATGTATGTTTCACATCCAACTAATTGCTCCTCCAAACAAGTTAAACACATACACACTTGTAGATCTCCTATGATCTAGATCTCTAGCACAGTTTGCATCCACAAATCCATGTATTTCCAACACTCTATCCAATCCTAGTCTTCCTTGGTAACACAATCCATATCTAGAAGTGCTACAAAAATACATGAAAACCCTCTTTACTGTTGTCGAATTCTACTTCTCTAGTTTTTGCATATACCTACTCAAAACCCCCATTGCATGTGCAATGTCTGCTCTAATACATACCATTGCATACATCAAACTGCCAAATGCACCTGCATATGGAACATGAGACATGTATTCCTCGTCTTCCTGTGTCTTGGGACACTAATCCACAAATAGATTTACACCAATAGGAATAGGGACCTTGACCTATTTACATTCTTGCATATTAAACCTTTGCAATATTGTCTCGACATATTTTCTCTGATTTAACTAGAGTTTCATCTTTTCCCGATATCTTTTAATTTCCATGCCCAAAATGAAGTTTGTAGCGCCGAGATCCTTCATGTCAAATTTAGAGGACTACTGAGTTTTCAAATCCTGGATAATCTCCTTGTTGTTTCCTATCACAACATGCAATCCACATACAAGACCAAATAAATCAAATGATCACCAATTAATTGAATATACACACAATGATCCTCTTTGCTTCTTGTGAATCCAAGTACCAACATATAAGTATCAAATTTTTGATACCACATCCTTGGTGATTTTTTTAAACCATACATGGAATTTTTGATCTTGCATACCAAATCCTTTCCCTTCACAACAAATTCTTATGGATTCTTCATATAGATTTCTTCTTTTAGATCCCATGTAGGAATGTTGTCTTCACATTCATCTTTTCTACTTCAAAATCAAATGCAACAACAATAGATAACATAAATATAATAGAAGTTAACTTGGAAAGGGGAGAAAAAATATCACCAAAATCAATTCCCTCAACCTAAGAATAACACTTTGCTACTAACTGAGCTTTGTATTTCTCCACTTTGCCTTTTAAATTCAGCTTTCTTTTAAATACCCCTTTTCTGCCAATGGGATTTCTTCCAGTCGAAAACTCCAATAGATCCCAAGCCTCATTCTTATCCAAGGCTGTCATTTCTTCAACCATGGCCTTTTCCCATAGTTTTCCATCCTATGAATCCATTTCCTCTCTAACAGTTCTAGGATCATCATCGGTAATAGACAAAGAAAAATTTGAATGGAAATCAGATGGAGTATACCTTTCTGGTAGCATTTTTTCCCACACCGTTTTCCTCAATACTGGAGTATGAGGATCTTCGTCCTCTGATTCTTTTTCTTCTATAGAGTCTATTTCATCATCCTTTGGCTCAAAGTCTATTTTCTTTGGTTCTTCCTTACTTGGTAGGACTTCATGTTTGAAACCATACTTCATTTCTCTAAATACAACATCTCGGCTATACACAACCTTCTTAGTTTCTAGGTTCCAAATATTATAACCTTTGAGGCCATCTTTATACCCAATAAAGATACACTTTTCAGCCTTATTGTCTAGCTTACTCATGTTTTCCGTTGGAACATGAAAATAGGCCTCACATCCAAATACCTTGAGATGTTGTTATAGCAATATTTTCCTCACCCTATGCAAAGTTGCTCAGAAGTCCTGTTTCCATTTCCCTATGCAGACTTGAAGTCCCTTTTTGCAAATCCCATAGCTAAAAACAATATTTTTCCACATATACGTGCCCTAACTATTATACATCATGCGTATACACAAGTTGCACCACTATAGCCCACGTACATCGGGTTTTGTGCCCAAAATTAAAAAATAGTTTCGGGTTTCCATGTCACGTCACAGGATCCATGATCCTTGACCTTCCATATACTGGAAACATTCTGAATCGACCCTTCTGTTCCATTTGAAGGCTATAAATGGGCCATATCCGAGCTATGGAAAAAGACAGAAGAATTCAACTTTGAAAGAAAAGTTACTCTGGAGAAATTATTCACTTCATATTGAGTCTGCATCACTTTGTCCTTTTAAGTATGAACACATTCTTCATCCCCCAAGCTCTTCCCTACCTGATTGAGAACCTTATTGTCTCTCTTATATGAGCTTACCTTTGGTGGAGGATTGAAGCGGTGTAGGTCCAACTGGAAGGGACATAGTTTCTCGATTCTGAACTGTGCCGACACAGAAGTTTGTAATTCATTCACTTCTGTTGATTACATTTTAATAGAAATACTCTTTTCTCGTCCAATTAATATCTTGCAAATATTTGAATTATTATTCCATGGGTGTATTTGTTATGAATTTTGATGGATTATGCTATTGAATGTGATAACTTTATCTATTATCACCATATTCTTTCATTTCTTGCTTGTGAGGACAAGTTGCAGGTGTATTACTTTGAGTCAAGTTCTCAACGATGGACCTCATCAAACGTCTGGACGAGGTAGGCTCTTTATATTGTCTTGTTATCATATTTGCTTATATAGCATACCTAGGATTAGAGTTGATTTTTGTAGTCATTTATGCCTTTTGTGGTTTACCCTTATCCATAGAGATATTTTCCCCGTAATAGAATTGGCAGCCATACTAGGGATGAATCTTCTTTTTGGGGTTTGGAGTGTTTTTCTCCTTTGATTACTCTAGTTTATATTGAGTTTCTTGTCGTTTGATTTCTTGACATCCTCTATTCATTTTAAGTCTAAGTTTCTTATCCTTATCCTTATCCTGGCAACCTTTTAACACATATACACGGGTTTTTTCCTCACAGTCGCGTACATACGTGCTTTGTCCTTCTGCAAGAGGTGTATATACATGGTTTTCTCCTGAACAATCATGTACATCATCCTTTTCTGTTTGGTTGTTGAGTTTGATGTTTGTTGGGTAAGTTGTGATGGTTGTTGAGTCTTCTTGGGTTTCTGTTATGACTGTTAAGTGCATGTAGAATGATAGGAAATATTTCTTTGGTTGAATTTACAGGCGGTGCCTTTCTCATCATCCTTTTCATTGATTTTCCTTGCATCTTGG
Organism: Picea engelmannii; assembly: GCA_009831015.1. Taxonomy (NCBI): domain Eukaryota; kingdom Viridiplantae; phylum Streptophyta; class Pinopsida; order Pinales; family Pinaceae; genus Picea; species Picea engelmannii. The sequence goes on along the minus strand of ML789055.1, from coordinate 142,682 downwards.
GCTGGGTGTTTGCTTCTTGATATCCTACTTGGGTTGTCTCTGTTTACATACAGTAGAATATTTATATCAAGTTGTTATTCAGTCCTTGCATTTTCATTATTTTATATTGAAAATTTTAAGCGTTTTTCATTGTTGGCATTTAATCTTTTGGGTCCTTGTCATTGATCTTAGTACATGTATAGAAAGGTTGCATCTTATTTGGAATTGTAGAACTAAATTGAAAAGTGCATTTTGAAAATCTTATCATTTATTGGGAATTGAAGTTAGGACTTTGCATTTTATTCATATTCATTCAGTTTACTTTCTGAGTCATAACATCATTAGTTTCATGAATGCACCTTTTTGAGTAAGAAAGGCCACTAAAAGAAACACTAATAATTTAAAATTGATTAGAAATGATTTTATTTTCTAGGGTGCACAAACTAACTTAGGATTTCGTGAGTAAACTTCTCCAAGGATATTAAATAAACATATGTGTCTAACTAAGGGAGTGGTGAAATCCATTGTATATTTGGTGACATCAGGAGGCTCTACTTACACCAGACTTAAGCATGAGGTCACGTGAATTTGGTTGACGGGATATCCGCCCAATACCTTCTTAGCGTCAAATATATTTCTGGGGATCTATTTGTATATGGGGATCTTGTTAGTACCTTTATCTCTGTGAGAGGTAGTGCTTTTGAGGTTTCAGGCTTTGTTTCCTTGCCCATATGGTAGACCTGACTTACAACTGTTCATCTGCGCATTGGTGGTTGCTCAGTTGCTTGACATAGGTTACTTGCAGGGGTTATTCTGCAGATACCCTAGGTCAGATAAGGGTAGGACAACACACAACCTTTATGGAGGATTACCTCTTTGGGGGGATATGAATGATTGGTTGTTAATCCCACGAGGGCCCTTATAACTAATTATGATACCTCCGATATTTTACAGGGAGTCTTAGGCCCCTATTGGGAGAGGCATACCTACTTTAGGGAGGGAGGCCCCTTTCAATCTCTTTATCCTATTTGTATGCATATTGTCCTTTTGTTTATTCTGGTGTGCTCTTTAAATATTAGTTGACCTTAGGATTTTTGTATTGTGCTATGAGTTTTCATTATCATGGATAGTGGAGTCCCTTGGAATCCCTCATTTAGCGCTACCTCCCCCATGAAATTTTCTGATTCCATGGAGACGAATCCATCCGTGTTTCATAATGGTATACACAATCATGATACTCAGTAAATACCTTGGGTCTCTAATCATTTTACTCTTGATATGCCTATGCTTTCACCCTTTCCATCCTCTCCCTTGATTGCTTATATGAATCCTAGTTTTGAATCTGGGGGAACGATGGCTCCGTTGTCTATATCTCCATTTGATAGGGTTCATATCCCTCAATTGACTCTCACAGTGGGAGGTTGGAATATCCCTTCTTACGAATCCAATACTAGCCTCAATTTTCTAGGAGAAAATGCTCAAATTGCTGTTTATTCTACTTATTACACCCCATCCATATATCCTTCGTCTGTTATGTCAGTTCCTACAAACACTTTTCGCATGATGGATCTACATCTATCCTCTAGTATTTCATACAAATTGAGTCAGTTTTATGGTATGGGCTACCCTCTTCACAGAATCCCTTCGTCTGGGGGAAATATATATCCTCACCTGAGTAACCTGTGTCACACATTTCTCTCTTCATAGACATCTGCTTCACTGATGATGCCTTTACAAACCTATATGGATCAATTGAGAGGAGGATACTACCCTGTTGGCAGGGACAGGGTGTATACCAAAATCCTTCCTAGTCTGCAATTTATCAAAACTAGTATTTCCTGGGACCTTGGTCTCAAATGCCGCAACTAATTGCTGGCACCGGTTCGATCACTGCAAGTCATACTAGAATTATATCACCAACCTCTGGTAGTCATGTTGCAGATTGGTCGAAAACCTCTGCAAGCCATGTTGAAGACCAACAACCAGCCACTGTAATTCATGCTGGGGGCACAACTCTATTCATCGTAAGTCATACTGACATCACATATCCAACCTCCATGCATCGTGTGGGGGATAAACCACCAAACTCTGCCAGTCACTCTGAGAGCATGTCCCCGACCATTGTGAGTGACATTAGGGGCATTCCTACGATTGAGAAACATCAACATCTAGGGAATAATCCCAAATTCCTTTGTAGACTTTGCAAAGGAGGCCATTTAAATCACTTGTGCCCTAATACTGTTGTAGTTGAAGAAGTGTAGTACTTGTTTGATAAACCTTCGGGTTGAGAGTCGTCATTGGTTTACCAACATTCTATTTCTCCTTTGATTGACACAACAGTCATGTTGATGAAATCTTCACCCACAACCACTCCCGTTTTGAGGAGTGGAACATATTTTGACCATGTCATTAACATTTCTAGTCCTACACCTTCTGAAAAAGGGTGAGTTTTAGTCTCTCCAAGTACTCTCCCTCCAAGTCTTCAAGAGGTTCCATTTGACTGGGATGGTCTTGTGGGGTATCAAATTCATTCTCCTATGCCCTTTCATATAAGGGGCATTCTTCGTTACATCATTGAGAAGGTAACCTCCTTAAGTATTTTAGCCCCCTCTACATGGAAAGCTCTGGGTTTTCCCAAGCTTGTGTCAATTGTTCGTAAGTTGTTGACCTTTCACAAAAGTCCTACATAGGAGCCTTGGCCTCCTCCATGACATGCCACCTAGAAAATTCCCAACGAGTTTGATTTAAGATCTTTTCCGACTCTCTCAAAAAGAGAAAATATTTCCAAGTGAACTTGTCTCTTTCACACTCGTAAATTGGATTTGAAAGGACGTCTATTTGGTTTAATTTTACCCATTTTTCAAACCAAGTAGACTAAGATTACGAAAAAGGACATTTTTTGGCGTTAATTTGTAATTTCATCTCATTCTCTTACTTGCAGTATTGAGCCTATTTCTAGTTATCGCTTTTGCATTATAATCCTATCACCTCAACAATTTGCATCATCATCCAAGCAGAGCCTTGTTTATATCCTTTTCATCTTGAAACCCTATACTCAAGAGGAAACATTACCCCGAGTGTCCATCTCCCGCATTGATGTAGGAGCATCACCAATGTCAAGCGAGCGTGGGGCAAGCACCAACGCATTTTGGGCACATGATGAATTGTTGAAATTTTTTTGAATATGGATGTGCCAAACGTAAATGTAATAGTTAAGGAGAGGTGTACTTCTTGATTTGTAATCATACCTTGAGCTTCCTTCTCTCGTCTAAAGAACTAAGAGGCATTTATGCTAGTTAATGTAAGTAGGTAGCTTTGAATGCTTAGATTAGACAGTTTTAGGAGCAGAGGGAAAACAAATATAGACACCCTCATTTGTATCATTGTAACATTAGCAGGAGTAGCATAATCAATTAAGAGAGCAGAGAGCTGTAGTTGAAAACACTCCTGTACAGAGATTTGAATTAATAGAAAGAGCTTCGATTCAAATTCATGGTGTTGTATTTGTTCTCTGTGTATGCATTGTGAATGTTATGTTCATGGATGCTTATTCCCTGTTATACATTTGCTTTGATGTGTGAATGTATGATTTCATGTTAATGTCTGAAATCTGAAGAGAGGGAGAATAGAGAATGAGTTTCAATTGTTTATCTGTCTGAGCAAGAGTTTTCCTGCAAGGAGTGCAGTGAAATCGTTCGCAAGGTGTGCGTTGACAGAGGTCAGAGTTCATCTCTGCAAGCTCAGGAGAGATAATATGGTTCTGATTCTTGCAGAAGTGTAAGTTAAACACAGGATCCGTGCAAGGAGTGCGCAGGGAGAGTGAAGTGTCAGTGTTTGCAAACTGAGTGAAGTGGTGGAAAGATTGTTGTTGTAGAGAGTGCACAGAGTTGGAGAATTCAATACCTAGAAGTATTCAAGAATTGCCGCAAGGAGTGCGTGCAGGATTCTTCTTGAAGACTCGAGTCGTGGAGAAAGATCAGGAGGTTCAGTACCTTGAAGTGTTTAGAGAGAAGGCACAACAATATCATTTCATGGGTGGACAAGTTTTGTGAAAGTTCATTTTGTTCATTTCGCAGAAATCACCAAGGAGGAATTTGACGGTCGGAGTTCTCTGTGGAGAATTCACGAGGTCTCAGAAGCCGTTAGATCGCACAGAGGAGCAAGGAGGTTATGGTGTGTGTTTTCTAAGTGAAAATATCGAGAGTATAGAGTCGTAGGATCTGGGACAATAGGGCTGTCAGATCACTCGCATATTTCGCATCTCGGAGTTTCGGGAGGTGAAGAGTCGAAAATTTTGTAGCGAGACTCGCAAAATCACGAAAGGCATCCATTGGAGGAGGACAGGTGGTAGAGATCAGAGGATCTCATGAACTCAGAGGTTTGCCGGGTGAGAGCCCAAATTTTGGGTGCTCCAAGTTGCGAGAAGTGAATTTGCGAAGTCATCTAAGCCATCCATTGGAGGAGGAAAGGTGACAGAGATCAGAGGATCTCACGAACTCGGAGGTTCGTCGGGTGAGAGCCCTAAATTTGGATGCTCCAAGTTGCGAGAAGTGAAGTCGAGAGGAGAAAGGTCAAATCTCGCCTCTCGGGGGTTCGGGAAGGAAAGGTGCCAAGGTTGGACCTTTGACCTCATGAAGGTACGAGAGGAGAAAGGTGGTAGTGCTTATCCTAGCCGATGGTCGCGCAAGGAGGGGGTTGACAAAGGGAGAGCTGTACCCATTTTGTGACCTCGGTTATCGCAGGATCGCAGAGGAAGAGACGGAGGTCACGACTCACGGACTTGTGAGATCACGAACTGTGAGAAAGAACCCGTGGATCGATTAGAAAGGGGATTACAGAAGAGAATCTGAAAGAGCTGATCCGACTTGAAGGGCATATAGAACGATCCTATGAGTGGATCTCGGCTTGAGGGTCGATAGGTCTGCATCAGTTGGTATCAGAGCACATAAAGGTTTCTTTGTTTTCTGTAGCAGGGAAAAGGAAGATTCACCATGCCGCTGAGAATAAGGGACATGAAAACACCTGATCCACTAGAGGATAGGGAAATGACGAGAAGAAGGGGTAGGAAAATGCCTGATCCAGCCATAGAGAGAGAGATGTGTGATCTACGCGCCAGACTTGAGGACATGGAGATAGCACAGAGGTGCACAACTGGTGCTGGGGATCTTAGTGATTCTGAAAGTGAAAATGAGGTCGAACATGAATGAGAAGAAGTCATAGTAGAAGATGCATCAAATGAATGCCTGATTAGGGCCATTGCAAGAATGGGTGCTAAGGCGAAAATGGATATTCCAGTATACGAAGGAAATCTGGATGCCGAAGAGCTTCTAGACTGGATTAGAGCTCTGGACACATATTTTGACTATGAAGATGTCGAGGAAGACAAAAAGGTCAAACATGTTGTCACAATATTGAAAGGACATGCAACATTGTGGTGGGATGAGCTATAGGATGACAAACGCTGCAAAGGTAAGCAGAAAATCAAGAATTGGGATAGGATGATCGTGAAGATGAAGGCGAAATTCATTCCCAGGGATTACCAGATTACTCTGTTTCAAAGAATGCAAAATTTGAGACAGAAATTGATGACAGTGAAGGAGTACACTGAAGAATTCTATAGGATGAACATCAGGGTAGGTCATCGCGAAAGTGATGATGAGAAAGTTTCCTGGTACATGAATGGCCTGAGATACAACATTCAGGATGAGATGAGCATGATGACCATTCGAACGATGGAAGATGCTTATCAAATGGATCTAAAAGATGAAGAGAAGCTGAGTCGAAAACAAGGTTAGAAAGGCTGAGGTAGAAGTCAAGCCAGAGGCAAATCAGTTGCCTAGGATAGAAATCAGAAACCCAAGGAAGAGGGGAAGAAACCTCCGACTCAAACTGAGAGAGGTGGAATCTCACAGAGAGGGAAACATACCAAACAGAAAGGTCAGTATGCAGATGGAAACATTTTTCCTCGTACCAGAGGTAGAGGAAGAGGAAGAGGTGGAGTGATAAAATGCTTCACATGTGGAAATAATGGACACAAATCTTATGAATGTCTATATAAGAAGAAAGAAGGTGGTGAGACTCACATTTTCGAAGCACAGAGATGAAATGTTGAGGCAGAGGATGCTGATGGTGGAAGATCGTTGATGATGCAAAAAGTTCTCTTAACACCAGAGAAGGAGGTGGAAAATCCAGTGCAAAGGAACAGTCTTTTCCGGACTGCTTGCAAGACCAAGGACATGGTATGCAAGGTCATTGTGGACAGTGGTAGTATAGACAATCTTGTTTCTACAGATATGGTAGAAAAGTTGGACCTAGAGACGATTGATCATCCAAGTCCATACAGAGTTTCGTGGTTACAAAAAGGACATCAGGTAAATKTCACTAARCAGTGTTTAGTTGAATTTAAGATAGGAGGATATAACGATAAGATACTTTATRATGTTATTCCCATGGATGTTTGTCATCTATTGCTGGGTAGACCGTGGAAATATGACRTAAATGGATTCATGATGGGAGAAAGAACACATACACCCTAGAGAAGAATGGGAGAACTCACATGTTGCTTCCAATCAAAKATAAGGAGGTGAAACCTGAAGTAAGCAACACTGTACTTCTCATGAGTGGGAAGGAACTTCTTACAGAGGTTAAGAAGAAGGAGGAACCACAATTCATTGTGGTCAGGAAGCCAAAGATTGTTTTAACCAGTACAAGGGTAGATGATTTACTAGAAGAGGTTCAGAAGATGTTGGAAGAGTTTGCTGACATAGTAGTGGATGAACTACCTCGTTCTTTGCCACCGATTAGAAGTGTGAGTCATCATATTGATCTCATACCTGGAGCTAGTTTTCCAAAAAAAGCAGCGTACAAATTAACACCGCAAGAGAATGAAGAGGTCAAAAGACAAGTCCAGGATTTGTTGGACAAAGGTTTGGTCAGAGAAAGCTTGAGTCCATGTGCTATTCCGACAGTGTTGAGTCCAAAGAAAGATAGAGGCTGGAGGATGTGTACTGACTTGAGGGAAATTAACAAGATAACCATCAGGTACATATTTCCATTGCCAAGGATGGATGATCTGATGGATTTCTTAAGTGGAGCAATTTTTTTTTCGAAGATTGATTTGAAAAGTGGATATCACCAGATTCGTATGAGAGAAGGTGATGAATGGAAGATAGCCTTCAAGACTAACGAAGGGTTGTATGAATGGCTTGTTATGCCATTTGGCTTAATGAACGTGCCAAGTACCTTCATGAGGTTGATGAACAAAGTCCTGAAGGAGTTTATCGAAAAATTTGTCATTGTGTATCTTGATGACATATTGATTTTTAGTAAAACAGAGGCAGAGCATCTGAAACATTTGGCTACAGTGATGAAGAGGTTACAGCAAGAGAAGTTGCTGATAAACATGAAGAAATCCTCGTTCATGAAGACAAAGCTCATTTATTTGGGTTTTGTTATTTTTGCAGATAAATTGAGGATGGATCCAGATAAAGTGGAGGTGATTAAGAATTGGCCATCACTGCAGAGTATATTTGAGGTAAGAAGTTTTCACGGATTGGATAGTTTCTACCAGAAGTTCATTAGGAATTTCAGTGGAATTAGTACACCGATGATGGACACAGTGAAGAAGAGACATAAGTCTTTTCACTGGATAAAAGAGGCTAAGAAAAGCTTCAATTTTCCGAAGAAGCAAATCATAGAACAACCAATTCTGGTGTTGCCGGATTTCCAAAAGACATTTCAAGTGAAGTGTGATGCAAGTGGATTTACAATAGGGGAAGTCTTGAGCCAAGAAGACATGCCGATAACATACTTTAGCGAGAAGATGAATGAAATGAAAGTGAAATACTCCACGTATGACAAGGAGTTCTATGTTATTATCCAGGCATTGAAGAAATGGAGACATTACTTAATCCCTAAGGATTTTGTCGTATACAGTGACAATCATGCTTTGCAATTTGTAACTCAATAGGAGAAGTTGAATCAAAGAAATGTTAAATGGGTTGAATACATGCAGAACTTTACTTTTGTAATTAAACATATTTCTGGAACTACTAACAAAGTTGTTGATGCTTTGAGCAGGAAATGTTTGCTCTTGTAGGAGTTCAGAGTCAAAACACCGGGTTTTGATGATCTCAGGGATATGTATAGAAACGATCTAGATTTTAAGGAGACGTATGAAGCAGCTGCGAATCCAATTCTTAGAGACAGAAGTCAATGGATAGAATACATGATCCAAGAAGGATTACTGTTTAAGGGTAATGAACTTTGTATTCCAAAATGCTCCATGAGGGAGAATTTGCTGAAGGAGAAACACAGTGGAGGACCGACCGGGCATTTCGGTCACGACAAGACATTCTCAAAGCTAAACGAGTCATATTTTTGGCCAGGAATGTGAGCAGACGTCAAAATATTCATGGACAGATGTAGAATTTGTCAGCATTCAAAAGGGAAGAGGCAGAATGTAGGTTTTTATCAACCGTTACCCATACCTGACAGGCCATGGGATTCAGTTAGCATGGACTTCATATTGGGACTGTCGAGAACACAAAGAGGGTTTGAATCAATCTTTATAGTGGTAGACAAATTTTCTAAGATGGCACACTTCATACCGTGTCAGAAAACTAGTGACGCAACTCACATTGCGAATCTGTTTTTCAAAGCAGTCATTCGACTTCACGACTTACCAAGGAGCATAGTTTCGGCTCGAGACATCAAGTTCATGGGACACTTTTGGATAAACTTATGGAAAAATATGGGAACAAAATTATCATTCAGTTTATCTTATCATCCTCAGATGGATGGATAGACAAAAGTTGTGAATAGGAGCTTGGGAGACTTGTTGAGGAGCTTGGTGATAGAACACCACAGCCAGTGGGACAATATTCTTCCACAGGCAGAATTTGCTTATAATGATTCAATCAACATAAGCACATGGCAGAGTCTATTCCATATTGTTTATGGGATGCAACCAAGAGGGGTTTCAGAATTGAGAGATTTAGAACAAAATGCAACTATAAGTGCTAGTGCAGAGGATTTCATAGAAGCGATGAAGGAACTTCACAGCTAGGTGAAGGAGCGTTTACAAAACTCGAGCCAAGAGTATAAGCGCAGAGTAGATAAACATAGGATACAACTTCAATTTGAGGTTGGTGATTTGATTCTGGCACATTTGAGAAAGGAAAGGTTCCTGAAGGGGACATATAACAAACTCAAGATGAAGAAGATCAGACCATGTAAGGTATTGAAGAAATTTGGGGCAAATGCTTATGAAATTGAATTACCCGATGGGATTGGAATTTCTCCGATATTAAATGTCTCATATTTGTACCCATACAAAGTTGAGGAAGTAGGAACAAGTGATGAACAACCAGAGGTACAATGGACAAAAAAGATGCCTGTTGCAGAGAAGCCACAGATGGAAAGCATACTGGACAAAAGAGTTAGCAAGAAGACCAAGAGAAAGGAATACTTTAAATACTTGGTCAAGTGGAAGGGACATCCAGTTGAAGATGCCAGCTGGGAGAATGAAGTAGAGATTCAAAAGCATGGACAGACCGTGTGAGAGCTAATGGACAGGAGCCCATGACAATTTTCAAGCAGGGGAGTATGATGCAGGAGCATCGCCAACGTCAAGCGAGCGTGGGGCAAGCGCCAACGCATGTTGGGAACATAATGAATTGTTTAAAAACTTTTGAATATGGATGCGCCAAACATAAATGTAATAGTTAAGGAGAGGCATACTTCTTGATTTGTAATCAGACCTTGAGCGTCCCGCTCTCGTCTGAAGGACTAAGAGGCATTTATGCTAGTTAATGTAAGTAGGTAGCTTTGAATTCTTAGATTAGACAGTTTTAGGAGAGGAGGAAAAATGGATATAGACACCCTCATTTGTATCATTGTAACATTAGCAGGAATAGCATAATCAATGAAGAGAGCAGAGAGTTGTAGTTGAAAACACTCATGTACAGAGATTTGAATTAATAGAAAGAGCTTCGATTCAAATTCATGGTGTCGTATTTGTTCTCTGTGTATGCATTGTGAATGTTATTCTCATGGATGTTTATTCCCTGTTATACATTTGATTTGATGTGTGAATGTATGATTTCATGTTAATGTCTGAAATCTGAAGAGAGGGAGAATAGAGAATGAGAATCAATTGTTTCTCTGCCTGAGCAAGAGTTTTACTGCAAGGAGTGCAATGAAATCGTCCACAAGGTGTGCGTTGACAGAGGTCAGAGTTCGTATCTACAAGCCCAGGAGAGATAACATGGTTCTGATTCTCGTAGAAGTGTAAGTTAAGCACAAGAGCCATGCAAGGAGTGTGCAGGGCAAGTGAAGTCTCAGTGTTTGCAAACTGAGTGAAGTGGTGGAAAGACTACTGTTGCAGAGAGTGCACAGAGTCAGAGAATTCAATACCTGAAAGTATTCAAGAATTGCCACAAGGAGTGAGTGTAGGAGTCTTCTTGAAGAATCGAGTCATGGATAAATCTTAGGAGGTTCAGTACCTTGAAGAGTTCAGAGAGAAGGCGCAACGACATCGTTTCACGGGTGGACAAGTTTTGTGAAAGATCATTTTGTTCATTTCACAGAAATCACCAAGGAGGAATTTGATGGTCAGAGTTTTCCTTGGAGAATTCACGAGGTCCTAGAAGCTGTCAGATCTCACAGAGGAGAAAGGAGGTTATGGTGTGTGTTTTCTAAGTGAAAATCTCAGGAGTATAGAGCTATAGGATCTGGGCCAACAAGGCTGTCAGATCACTCGCATATTTCGCATCTCGGGGTTTCGAGAGGTGAAGAGTCGAAATTTTTGTAGAGAGACTCGCAAAATCACAAAAGGCATCCATCAGAGAAGGATAGGTGGCAGAGATAAAAGGATCTCGTGAACTAGAAGTTTCACCAGGTGAGAGCCCAAAATTTGGGTGCTCCAAGTTGTGAGAAGCGAAGTCGCGAAGTAATCTAAGCCGAACATCGGAGGAGGACAAGTGGCAGAGATAAGAGGATCTCGTGAACTCGGAGGTTCACCGGGTGAGAACCCAAAATTTGGATGCTGCAAGTTGCAAGAAGCGAAGTCGAGAGGAGAAAGGTCAAATCTCACCTCTCGAGGGTTCGGGAAGGAAAGGTGCCAAGGTTGGACCTTTTAACTCACGAAGGCGTGAGAGGTGAAAGGTGCTAGTGCTTAGCCTAGATGGTGGTTGCACAAGGAGGGCACTGACAAAGGGAGAGCTGTACCCATTTCACGACCTTGGTTATCATGGGATCACAGAGGAAGAGACGGAGGTCACGACTCATGAACTTGCGAGATCGTGAACCACGAGAAAGAACCTGTGGATCGATTAGAAAGGGGATTCCAGAAGATAATGTGAAAGAGATGATCCGGCTCGAAGGGAATATAGAACGATTTTGTGAGTGGATCTCAGCTCGAGGGCTGATAGGTTTGTGTCATGCATGCACCTCCTTGCATTGAGAATAGGTATGTTCCACTGCTGGAACTAGTTTCTTACTTGCGACACTCGTTTCCTCCTCTGTATCATAACATTCATTTGACTATGAAAAAACAAAAAAATACGGGCGAGGAAAGAATATTATATTATATTAGTAGCAGTCGTATTGCCTTTGAACAAATCAAAAATTTTTGAGTCCACTCGTCATCAAAATTTTGTGTTTAGCATGACCTTAGGAAGCTGAGCTCATTACTTAGAGTTTTCTCCCCTAACTGGTTACTATTCTAGTCCCCATGGAGAGTTCATCATTGATTCTATGCTTCTAGAGTCTTCCATATGTCTCATGCTCTTGTTCAAAGGATGTCTATCAACTTGTGCTAGCCATTCCTCAGAACTCTTGACGTTGCATGTCATCCATACCCTCAGTATGTTTCAAAATTTCATGAAACCGTAGTTGTATAATGCACCGTAGTTCTACTTTCATCATTGGTAGGTAACCTTGAACCTAACAATTGACATTTCACCATTGGTCATTGACTGGGAGGTTTCCATTGTGTTCGACGGAAAGAAATATATTCACACATTGGGATTCATGCAATGTATTGGATGCCATTAGACTTATTGGTGGTTTCCTCTCCTTTGTCAGTAGTTTTCCTTATTGGATGCTATTCAGAGGGTATTTTTCATGTATTGCTTGCATCTGGAACTTGTAAAAGATGCACATGGTCATTGGTTCGTGAACATGTTCTTTGTCCGATTTCCTCCAAATCATCAAGCTCTAGATTTATACCTCATTGTTATAGGAAAATCTCCCTGCGGATAGGTAGATCGCCTCAAAGAGCTAGACCCTAACTCTAAGACAGAAAGTTCTTAACGTGGACACTGACTTCCTTTCAAATCTATACAAACTAATACATGAGAAGGAAGGATAATAGCAGTACCTCTTTATCGACGTTTGTCCCTGCACACTCCAAATCGAGCTCCAAACTCTTGCTCCTCACCGAGTCCTGTAGACAAACAAAGTACGACCACTTCCTACTCTATTGATATTAGCCTGAAAACAGATCTATCTATCAATGATAAGTTCATATAAGATCAGACACAAAATAGAAATAAACAAGCCAAGCGTGTCATATTAATGAGAATAATGACAGTAGTACTTACAATCGTAGATGCGAATGCGACAGCTTCGTCAAGTCCCCTTCGTCTAACCCTTGCTCGAAAGATCCATGACCTGGATGATAAAATCTTCGCTGATCACTCTCCTTTAGCCGACTGTGTGTTTCCTATGATATCATAGGTTTCATGCTAGCAATTCTTTCCTCTTTTCACCATCATAGAGCCCGCTTATATAGGTTAAGAGGAGCTTAAGCTCTTGAGTTATCTTTAGAACAAGTTGAGGAATTCCCTCCTTAGATCAGGGATCTCCTGATGGAACCAAGAATTCGAATGCAACTGCCTTCTAAAATTGAGATATCCTCCCCTTATTCTCCTCAACGGGCCAACCATTGCCTCAAATTAGATAGTGCTCCCTCAAAAGGGGCATCAGGGCGCTATAACGCTCCCTAGGAGGCTCAAGGGGAGCGCCAGTGCTCTAAGGATGGGCATCGCTCTCTCAGAGAAGTGGTTTGTTGTTATAACACTCCCCAGTATCTTGTGGGGGAACGCCAACTCTCCTAAGGATGCCATAGGGGAGTGCTCTCCTTCAAAACCCTGTTTTAAGGGCTCTTTTCAGGTGATAAGAGTTCCTTGACTTCAGTTAACCATTTCCCCTCCTCCAAATCTAGTGTATGAGATGTTTTAAGTGCCTCCTTAGTGTTTTCATTATTGCAGTATGCTTGAACAACACTTGCGACACTTATGAACAACTCATGACACTTGCGAAAGTTGTGAGGAACATGCGACACTTACGACAGTTGAGAGGAACATGCGACACTTATCCAGTTGAGTAATATTGACGTGTAATATATTCCCCCCCAAAGCATGAAGTTAGAAGATGAGAACTGATAACTGAGATGCTTTGTAGACTTTCAAGCAAGGGTATAGACTTGGAGAACCTAACGGAAGCTGCACATAAACATCCAATAAATATCATGACATATTTCAAAACCCAAGGCAGACATACCTATGCTTGGGTGATAACGACTTGCAAGATATGGCCGCCATAAAATACACTGCAGATCCATAATTGTATTGATAAGAAGGTATAGCCACCGAAGATACAATTTGGATCTATACTCTGATGACTTAGACTGATCGTAGCCATGAAGAATACACAGTGGATCTATGAGATGACATGACATAGCCACGACCAATACAAAGTGGATCTACGTAACAGTATATGTGTCATTTGTTCAATAGAAACTCCTTTGCAACCTGGGCAAATCATATATCAAAGTGGTCACTCAACCCAGGGTCCTCTTACCAATCCCAATATGGTATGAATCTAACCATGTGAATAGATGTCTTGATGTCAAACATGGCATAAACCACTTGATTACCGGTCAATGGTGTGAACCATTAACAAGTGAGAGGGAGATCAACATTAATGTCAATGATTCCCAAGGTACTCTTAGTACATTCCAGTAAATGTTAATAGATGAGTTGAGGTCGAACACTTGTGGAATCATCCGATTAGAGGTCAATGATGTAAACCTATTGTCGAATGTGAGGAGGCCTTCCATTGAGGCATGCAGGTCCCAAAGTACTAACTGGTTTCTAAGCCTGATTCCTGGATAATGCGTTGAAGTCGACAGGAATAGACTCATCGAGGGAGGGCTTTGATGTATCCCCCATCCATGACATGAAACATACATAGAGATATAATTGGTAGATCAAATGGCCATGGATTGACATGGGTTTTGAGGCAAGATATTTGGGATGGCTGACTCTAGAGGTGGATACTTCCCTTGAACACTGAGGCACAACAACAAAACATGACATGGACCAAAACTATGCAGTGGATACTGTGACTTGCGTTGGGTGAACCAAAGGAGTGAAAGGAACTCAAAGGATTGGCTTAGTTCAGAGGTTTAGCAGATTATGATACGTGCAAATGACAAAGTGCTGTGTTCAAGGGTAACTCTAAGAATTGCTGGATAATGTTCTCAAGAGATTGCTTGGCTTGCTCCTTTCAATTTTTTTTCCCATCCAGATAGACGAGTACCTCTTTTTGATTTAATGAGCTCGAGGAGGATAACACATGCTCGATATAACTCACCTTCGGTAAGTTCCTCTTCCTTTGTTTAATGAACCAGAAGAAGTAAGGGATTGGTCCCGTATGGGCTTGTCGATGTGTGTTTTAACGAGTCTAAAGACAAAAAACTCGAAGGTTTTTCAGGATTATAGAGTTTGGAAAAACACTTAAAAGAGAACTCTCTCAGTACCTTTTTCATACATTAGTCTAACGAGACTGAAAAAGAGATAAGCTATCGCTCGAAAGACGCCCTTTCTAACCTTTTGACGAGTGTGAAAGGAAGCAAGGTCACTCGACGATCTTTTCATATTTAGAGAGTTTGAAAAGAGTTTAAAGATGACTCCAGGGGGGTTCCTTTTTTCGTGTGTTCGTGTATCCATACGGGTCCAAAAAAGAAATAAAAGTTTACCCGGTTGCGTTCTCATATTTTCGAGCTCGAGAACGAACTAAGACTATGCTCATAAGCGCGACAAGGTAAATAATCCATCAGAACTGCCAGGAAACTTGCGATGCCAAAACTACAAACCAGGGGTTTAGTGAAGCCATTATATTGTTAGAGAAACCCATAAATAACTATACCTTATAAAAATGGAAATTTATAAATAGCAACACAATGAAAATTCCATTTACCATTTCATTTTGCAAGGATTTTGGAGTAGTGAAGATTCTCATTTCAGCAACGCATCTTGTTTTGCTTGTTATCGGAGCTACGGTTGACCGTTTATCTTGCCGTTTGGACCAGGTAGATATTCATTTATCCTTCCTTCAATTACATGGTTTAATATTCATCTTCATAGCATCATTCAATTTAAAATATGAAGCCCTAAGTTTCCCCAAAAAGATCAAAATCGGCCTCTTTTAAAAATGATGGAAAAAGGGGATTCTTTTTGCAAAAAACGTTCTAGGAGGGGATGGTCAAGATGCCAACGCCTCAGTAGTTGATTGGGTGAGTCATTTTTGGCAAAAAACCCATGAAAAATCCCCACATATGCTTACGCATCCATAAAGAAATCGTTTGCATTTAAAAACGTTTCATTGTTGTATGATGGATATTAAATGACTAAGAGAGGGCGTGGTGATTGTAAAAGAGGGTGTGATCACTTTAAATGACGTGGGCATTAGATTTCATGTTTTTTAGATTGCTTTTGAAAATTTCTGAAATGCCAAAACGTTGAAATAATGAATTTCTTTATTCTTTTGTTTTGTAGGTGATTTCGGCGACCATGATCAAGTGGAAATAACGAGAACATGAGATGGATGACTTAGCTGCCTTGTGGAGTCATCGTATGCGGGCCACATTGCGAGCTTGTGAATTACTCAAATTCTTCAAGTTGCAAAAAATGAAGAAGGAGATTTTGTTGCTTGAGCATATGATTGGCCTATGGGATGTTGTGGAGCAAGGATTCCGGATTGGCACACAACTTCTAACCATTGAGTTCGAAGACATGTATTTCTTGACTGGCCTCTCGAAAAGAGGGGTTTCCATATCTTTTTCCGGGCAGAGGGCGCTACCTGAGCAAGTGGATGTGTATCTGGCACGTCACTGTGTCCCAGGAGAAAGGTTGGTAGGGGGTAGAATCCCTATCAAGGATATTCGAGAGCTACCCCTCCGGTCCATATTGTTTTCCATCACGAGCGTGACGGGCAGTACTAGCGCACCTCTGGCATCAAGATCGCAGGTGGCTTATGGTGTCCAGTGTTTGGAACCAAAACTGTTCAACTGGAGTGTAGGGTTCCTTCGAAATGTGAAGGAACAGGTTTCATGGTGCCTGATGGGACATAAATAGTTT
>ML789055.1:71361-113556 GCA_009831015.1 Picea engelmannii | reverse complement strand
GATCAAAACAAGAAGCAAAAGAAAAGAAACAATCAAGGAAAAATCAAGAACTTCACACCAAAAGAAATGTCAAAGAACAATGACCTTAACTAAAATCAAATGGAAAGATCCGTAGGCCTCTAATGACCTTCACCAACGTTTTTCGCTCTGTCAAAAAAGGAGAGAAAGACAATGCATGGGCTTCAAACTCCAGATGACAGAAAAACTCAACAACAATAGTGAAGAAGGCTACAAAATCCAAACAACAAGATGTTTGTTCTTAAAAAAAAACAGATGTCAAAGCTGGAAAGGAAGAAGGATTGACTCACAAGGTGACCTAGAAAGAGAAACATAGAGGTAAAACCCTGAAAAAACAATTCTGGAGGGTGTATTGGCCAAAGGAGGGCTGGCACTCTGTTGTCAAGGACAAGTAGCGTTATAGCGCTCTGTGTAAGGCACTCAAGGAGCACTGGTTCTCTGTTAACATAGGGACAGGGGCGCCAGGTTTAAAAATCTCCTAAAAGTGTCAAAAATCCAAAAATTGCAGTTCATTTTCGACAATTAGGCTGAGTGTGATAGGGTAGGGAGTCAATCAGCTCATGAAACCAATCAAAAGAGGAGTGAACCAGGTCTGAAACAATCAAGGGGTAAAACAAGGTCTATGAGGAGAGATCAAAACAATAAGTTTTGATTTGAGGACTCCCCAGTGGAGTTGCCAGTTTCTATTATAGGAAAATCTCCCTGCGGACAGGTAGATCGCCTCAAAGAGCTAGACCCTAAATCTAAGACAGAAAGTGCTTAACGTGGACACTAACTTCCTTTGAAATCTATACAAACTAATACATGAGAAGGAAGGAGAATAGCAGTACCTCTTTATCGACGTTTGTCCCTGCACACTCCAAATCGAGCTCCAAACTCTCGCTCCTCGCTGAGTCCTGTAGACAAACAAAGTATGGCCACTTCCTACTCTATTGATATTAGCTTGAAAATAGATCTATCTATCAATGATAAGTTCATGTAAGATCAGACACAAACTAGAAATAAACAGGCCAATGGTGTCATATTAATGAGAATAACGACAACAGTACTTACAATCGTAGATGCGAATGCGACAGCTTCGTCAAGTCCCCTTCATCTAACCCTTGCTCGAAAGATACACGACCTGGATGATAACAGCGTCACTGATCACTCTCCTTTAGATGACTGTGTGTTTCCTATGAGATCATAGGTTTCATGCTAGAAAATTCTTTCCTCTTTTCACCATCATAGAGCCTTCTTATATAGGTTAAGAGGAGCTTAACCTCTTGAGTTATCTTTAGAACAAGTTGAGGAATCCCCTCCTTAGATCAGGGATCTCCTGATGGAACCAAGAATTCAAATGCAACTGCCTTATAAACTTGAGAGATCCTCCCCTTATTCTCCTCAATGGGCCAACCATTGCCTCAAATTAGATATCGCTCCCTCAAAAGGGGCATCAGGGCACTATAACACTCCCTAGGAGGCTCAAGGGGAGCACCAACGCTCTAAGGATGGGAAATGCTCTCTCAGAGAAGTGGTTTGTTGTTATAACGCTCCCCAATATCTTGTGGGGGAGTGCCAACTCTCCTAAGGATGCCATAGGGGAGAGCTCTCCTTCAAAACCCTGTTTTAAGGGCTCTTTTCAGGTGATAAGAGTTCCTTGACTTCAGTTAACCATTTCCCCTCCTCCAAATCCAGTGTATGAGATGTTTTAAGTGCCTCCTTAGTGTCGTCATTATGTCAGTATGCTTGAACAACACTTGTGACACTTATGAACAACTCGCGACACTTGCGAAAGTTGTGAGGAATATGCAACACTTACGACAGTTGAGAGGAACATGCGACACTTATCCAGTTGAGTAATATTGATGTGTAACACTCATGCTATGATGAGGGATTCTTTAATGCTCTCCTTTCAGTGGTTCTCCTTCCATCAAATTCAACCCATCTATTCTGGAAATGAGACCTAGAGTCCTATGAGTACCTAGAGGCTTGTAGTCATTAGTGGCAGGTTCTCCCACCATCGATAGTTGGGAATACATCAATGTCTCCTGATCGATGGATTATTCAATTGTTTGACCCCAAAACTTTTATTCACACTTGTAAGAATGTACTCGGTGCCTTGATACCTACTTTCATTATCAGTAGGATGTCTCGCATTTGTTAATAGTATACCTTAATGACTGGTAATCAAACAAAGTCTCATCGTGCTTGACCTCAACTCCTTTATTCACACGATGTAGAATTGCACCTTTGGTGGAACGTGTAGAAGACTTGAAGACATCAATTCATAGTCACAAATTTCCTGAGTTGTTTCTATCTCTCATTGGACTAGTACCTATGTGACTTTAGTGATCATGGGGGATCAAATTGTACTCCATTGTATACAAATATATTCAAATTGATTTTGAGATAGGTTTTACTGGGCATTGTTCGTGACTATGACAACCTTTTTGATGTAGCCACCTTTGTGTTGCGTATTCATGGCCATGAAAAGTTGTTTGGTGTATTTTCACATGGATTTGTAGTGTATTTCAAATTGGCAACCATGTGTGCAAAGTAAGTACAGATTGTACTATTCTCATGAGCAACTAGTTCGTCCAACTGAGTCTCCATTACTCCACTTTTGGGTATTATAATGTATTTCGACCATCGCAGATACTCCTCTCACCTTACACATTAGGGGGCATATGTTATAACAATATTTTCCTCACCCTATGAAAAGTTGCTCAGAAGGCCTGTTTTCATTTCCCTATGTAGACTTGAAGTCCCTTTTTGCAAATCCCAGAGATAAAAATAATATTTTTCCACATATACATGCCCTAACTATTATACAGCATGCGTATACACAAGTTGCACCATTATAGGTCACGTACATCAGGCTTTGTGCCCAAAATTAAAAAGTAGTGTCAGGTTTCCATGTCACGTCACAGGATCCATGATCCTTGACCTTCCATATACTGGAAATGTTCTGAATTGACCCTTCAGTTCCATTTGAAGGCTATAAACATGCCATGTTTGAGCTATGGAAAAAGAGAGAAGAATTCAAATTTGATAGAAACGTTAATTTGGAGAAATTATTCACTTCATATTGAGTCTACATCCCTTTGTCCTTTTAATTCTGAACACATTGTTCAGCCCCCAAGATCTTCCCTACTTGATTGAGAACCTCATTGTCTCTCTTATATGATCTTGCCTTTGGTGGAGGATTGAAGTGGTGGAGGCCTAGCTAGAAGGGACTTAGTTTCTTGGTTATGAACCGTGCCGACATGGAAGTTTTTAATTCATTCACTTATGTTGATTTCATTTTAATATAAATACTATTTTCTCATCTAATTAAAATCTTTCAAATATTTGAATTGTTATTCCATGGGCATATTTGTTATGAATGTTGATGGATTATGCTATTGAATGTGATAACTTTATATATTATGACCATATGCTTGTGTTTATTTGTTGTTGAGGACAAGTTGCAGGTGTATTTCTTTGAGTCAAGTGCTCAATGGTGGACTTCATCGAACGTCTGGATGAGGTAGGCTCGTTATCTTGTCTTGTTAGCATATTTTCTTATATAGAATACCTGGGATTAGAGTTGATTTTTTACATTCATTTTCGTCTGTTGTGGTTTACCCATAGCCATAGAGAGATTTTCCTCGTAATAGATGTGTGAGAGAATTTTTCTTACTAGTCCATACCTCTTATGGAATATTGTCATCCAATGTTGATGAGGGTGATATGTTGACTAGGTAACATGCAGTACCCACTGCCTCTTCCTAGAATTCTTTCCCTAACCCGACACCACTGAGCATGCACCTTGATTTTTCCATCAACATCTTATTCATTCTTTCTACAACTCCATTCTGCTGAGGTGTATATGGAATCTTCTTCTTCCTTGCTATACCACAATTCTTACATAATTATTCAAATTCATTCCTGCAGAACTCTCCACCATTATCTCTCCTCAACACCTTAATTATTTTCTCTCTTTGATTCTCAACAAGAGCCTTAAACTCTTTAAACCTATCAAAGACTTAATATTTCTTCCTGAGGAAATATATTCAAGTATTCCTCAAGAAGTCATCTATAAATGAGACATAGTACACACATTTTCCCAATGATGGAACCAAAACAGCTCCAAGCACATCACTATGCACTAGCTGTAAAATTCCTTCTGCCCTCATTGCACCAGAAGGGAATCTTACCTAATTCTTCTTCCCATACACACATTATTCACATAAATACAAATCCAGAGAGAAATTAGACATACCTTCAACAATTACTTTACCATGTAGTAGTCGAAGACCTTTCTCTCCGATATACCCTAGTCTTTGATGCCACAACATAACCTTTTCTCTAGAGACTGTGATGCATCCCCCCCTACCTTAGTAGGTTCTGCGTGACCTCCCGATCTTAGGATCGTTATTTATCTCCTCGAGAGTTAGATCAACTCTTCAATTTCTCCACAGGAAATCACTCACACCTGCATGTGTGTATCCACAGGTCCTTCTTTGGAGCTGCGCTCATGCGAAGAAACACTAAGCACCAAGTCACTCCCACGTGATATCTGATATGACCACAACCTTTATCCAAGTGGGTATTTCAGCTTTCGTGACTTCGCAATTCCAAATGTGAGCCCGCTTGACTCAACAATCCCCGAAACCCGAAAAGGCCAATA
Organism: Picea engelmannii; assembly: GCA_009831015.1. Taxonomy (NCBI): domain Eukaryota; kingdom Viridiplantae; phylum Streptophyta; class Pinopsida; order Pinales; family Pinaceae; genus Picea; species Picea engelmannii. The sequence goes on along the minus strand of ML789055.1, from coordinate 108,884 downwards.
GGAATTTGATTCCTTCCTTGACTTTTCTCTGATGTGACCTCTAACTATGAGCTGGGGCCAATTATTTTCGGCAATTGGAATTTCGCGTATTGACGTTTTTCTATGAAACAACTCGTTCCCCCAACTTTTGAAACCATGACAACCCCTTTCCACAGATCAAAAACTCTCCACTCCTCGCGATCCGATGGTCCTAGTTCTTTCGAGACTTCACGAATTGGGAGTTCATGACTCTTGACTCCAAGTCACAACCCTCTCCACTTCTCGAATTTCGAACAGGAGAAATTCAAGGACATGAGATCAACGACCCTCATTGATCTGAATCCAATGACCACTAATCCTCCTGAGCTTCAGATGTTGAGTAAGTCTCATCCTATCTCTCTTGCTAGTTAACTAGATCCACCGACCATGAAAAATCAACACTTCTCCTTGAGGCGACTCCACCATCCGTTCTAGATTTTGATATTCCTCCGTTGAACACTTTGTCGTCAACCCTTCTGAGCTTCCTCCCTATTGAGTAACTTGCCACTCACCTTCCCTTGAACTCTTCAAGGTTCTTTCCCTCTTGATATTTCGATCGTAACCTCAGGGGTTTCCTTAGGGTTCCTGCATGCACTCCTTGCGACATTCAAAAATAACCTCTGGTTATTTGATCCTTCGACTCTCTGCACTCCTTGCAACAACAATCCTTCAACCTTCCTCCTCGGTTGATAAAGTATAAGACTTCAATCTACCTATGCACGCCTTTCATGGATCTATGATATCTCTGCACTTCTACTGGTATGAGGACAATGATATCTCCTCCTGATTTTTCTGAGGTAAAACTCATAACTTCATCGATGCACACCTTGCATACGTTCACTGCACTCTTTGCAGTATATCTCAGGAAGAGAAACAATTGAAACTCATTCTTCTCTCCTCAAAGATTTCATATGTCCAACATGAATTCAAGAGAATTCTTACACACATAGCATTGAAATAAATGCATAACAGAGAAACAAAATACTATAAACCCACCATTCAACAGATGTAAACGGTAAGCATAATAACACCTTGAAATTGAGTCAAAGCATTCATATATTAACTCAAGTGTTCCTGTACATGGGTTCTTATTTGTGTTCTTTCTCTCTACAACTCTACAACTTACAAAATTCTAAATAATCCACAATTGGAGAATGATACATTGATACAAGTGGGGTTGTCTTTCTATTCGTTTTCCCTCCTACACTACAAGCTATCTAATCTAAAATAAAAGCTACAAAAACTTTTCATAAATTACAATAAATGCCTCTTTATCTGACAGATGTGAGCAACACTCAATATTTGTTTACAATATTCAAAACATAAATGTAAATACATCTCCCAGCTATTACATTAATGTCTCTTCATTTAAATTTAAAACATTTTCAAAATGTGCGCTGGTGCATTCCAGTTGTCTTTGCCTTCCCGCTTGCTTTGCTGGCTGCTTACGATGCTCCTGCATCATACTCCTCTGGCTAGAAAATTCATGAACTCCTTTTCATGATCTCCTACAGCGTCTGTCCATGTCTTCAGATATCTTCTTCGCTCTCCCAACTAGCATATTCAATTGGGTGGCCTTCCCACTTAACCAAATATTCATAGTATGTCTTTCTTCGAGTTTTATTTCCAACTCTCTGGTCAATTATATTTTCCATCTATGGATTTTCAGCTACAGGCAATTGTTTAATCCATTGAACTTATTTCTGATTCTCCTCTGCTCTTGTTTCATCATCTCTGTAAGGATAGAAATGTTGGTTGTGGAGCCTGATTGTCTTCTTGATTTAGAGGTATTTTACTTTCATCCCTGTTTATACCCCATGAAGTATTTACACCCTAGAAGTATGTACACTCTTCCACATGAGGGAGTGCAGAGGGGGGGTACCCTCTCTGCGGGGTTCGGGGGCAAAGCCCCCGAAGAAAAAATTGCCTTGTAAAAGTATATTGTAATTTCATTGTAAATCTGGACCATTCATTATAAGGTTGCAGATATAATGATAGAGATTATGTTAGGGTTTTTTTCCCTAGAAGGCAACCCTCTTTTATGAGGGAAATGTATTGCGACTCTGTAGGTTGGCAAGTATTGTATTCTGAGGGAGGAGACCGTGAGAGAAAGAAGAGGAAGTTACAATGGGTTTTGCTGTAGGTTGTATCCCTTCATTTTGCTAGATAATAATAAAGAAAGGACCTGGCAATTTCTCTGGTGGACGTAGCCCACACTGGGTGAACCACATAAATGTGTGTCTCTCTTGTATTGTGTATCTTCTGTGTTTTATTTCTGCATTTGTTTTATTTTATTTCTCCGCGGTCCTATTTTTCTAACAACAAATCTGTTATGTTGAATATGGGTGATATTCTGACCCCATCTGGTAATCCAATCTCATAAGCGTTTGCCTCAAAATTTCTTATGATTTTACACGACCCAATTTTATTCATCTTTAGCTTGTTGTATGTTCCCCTTGAGAACCTTTCTTTTCTGATATGTGCCAAAACCAAATCGCCTACTTCAAACTAAAGTTCTCTTCTGTGTTGATCTGCTCTGCGCTTATATTCTTGATTTGAATTTTGCAATCTCTCCTTGATTTTGCTATGGAGCTCCTGCATTCCTGCTGCAAAATCCTCTGCACTAGCACTTCTGAATTCACTCGTCTCTAAGTCTCTCAACTTGGATACTCCTCTCAGCTGCATTCGATACATGATCTAGAATGGGATTTGTCCTGTACTCCTGTTTGGTGAATTGTTATATGAAAATTCCACTTGCGGAAGAATCTGATCCCACTGACTATGATGTTCAGCCACCAAACTCCTTAATAGATCTCCCAAGCTTTGGTTTACTACCTCAGTCTTCCCATTCGTCTGTGGATGATATGTTGAGCTAAAAGATAAATTAGTCCCCAGCTTTTTCCATAGGGTCCTCCAAAAATGACCAACAAATTCGGTATCCCTGTCCAATACAATACTCTTGGGTAAGCTGTGAAGTCTAACAACTTCTTTGAAAAACAGATTTGGAATGTGAGTTGCATCCCTGGTTTTCTGACATGGAATGAAATGTGCCATTTTAGAAAATCTATTGACTACCACAAATATTTAGTCACACCCTCTTTGCATCCTTGGCATTCCTAACAAAAAATCCATACTTACCGCATCCCATGGACTCTCTAATACTAGAAATGGTTGATACAACCCTGTATTCTGTCTCTTTCCCTTTGCGTGTTGGCAAATTCTACACTTTTTCATGAATCTCTTGACATCTGTTCTCATCCCTGGCCAATAATATGATCCATTTAGTTGCGAAAAAGTCTTATCATGGCCAAAATGTCCAGCCAATCCTCTACTATGCTTTTCCTTCAGAAGATTCTCTCTCATAGAACCCTTCGGAGTACACAACTGATTACCCCTGAACAATAGTCCATTTTGAATCATATATTCAGTGCATTGGCTTCTGTCTCTGAGAACTGGATTCTCACATGCTTCATAGGCTTCTTTAAAATCTGCGTCATCTCTGTACATTTCCTTGAGGTTATAAAAACCTAAGGTATTTACTCTGAACTCCTGCAGAATCAAACATTTCCTACTCAAACCATGAACAACTTTGTTAGCAGTTCCAAAAATATGCTTTATAACAAAAGTAAAATTCTACATGTATTCAACCCATTTTGCATGCTTTTGGTTCAATTTTTCCTGTCGAGTTATGAATTGTAAAGCATGGTTGTTGCTATACAAGACAAACTCCTTCGGAACCAAGTAATGCCTCCATTTTTTCAATGCCTGTATGACTGCATAAAAATCTTTATCATACGTGGAATATTTCATCTTGGTCTCGTTCATCTTCTCACTGAAATATGCAATCAGTCTGTTGTCTTGGCTTAAGACCACTCCTATCACAAATACACTTGCGTCACATCTCACTTGGAATGTCTTGCTGAAATTTGGCAAAACGAGAATTAGCTATCCAGTTATCTTCTCCTTCAACAACTTGAAACTCTTCTCTACTTCCTCTGTCCAATGAAAATATTTGTGTCTTTTCTTGACTGTGTCCATCATAGGTGCACATATCTTATTGAAGTTTCTGACAAAATTCTTGTAAAAACTAGCTAATCCATGGAATCTTCAAACTTCAAAGATACTTTTCGGCGATGGCCAATCCCTGATTGCCTTTACTTTTTCAGGATCCATTTTCAACTCATTTGAAGAGATAAAAAACCCAAATAAATGAGTTATGTTTTCATGAAAGATGACTTCTTTAAATTTATCAACAATTTCTCTTGTTGTAACCTCCTCATTACTGCAACTAAATGCTTCAGATGTTCTTTTTTAGTCTTACTAAAGATCAATATATCATCAAGATATACGATTACAAACTTTCCTGTGAAATCTTTCAAGAATTCGTTCATCAGCCTCATAAAAGTACTGGGCGCATTCATCAAACGAAATGGCATGACAAGCCATTCATACAGTCCTTCATTTGTTTTGAATGTTGTCTTCCATTCATCACCATCCCTCATTCTAATATGATGATACCCACTTTTCAAATCAATTTTTGAAAAAAACTTTGCTCCACTCAATTAATCCATCAAGTCATCCATCCTAGGTAAAGGAAATCTATACATGATGGTGATTTTGTTTATGGATCTCGAGTCTGTACACATTCTCCAACCACCATATTTCTTTGGGCTTAACACTATAGGTACACCGCATGGACTCAAACCAATCCTTTATCCATCAAATCTCGGGCTTTATTCTTAACTTCTTCATTATCCTGCAGCATCAATATGTACATTTCTTTGTTTGGTAAACTCGCTCCAAGTATAAGATCAATTTGATGGCTTATGCTCCTGATGGGTTTCAATGAACAAGGTAATTTGTCCACCACTATATCAGCGAACTGCTCCAACAGTTCCTGAATTTTGTCAGGTAGATCATCTATCTTGGTACTGATCAAGATGACTCTAGGTTTTCTCACCACTGAAAACTGCATTTCTTCATATTTCTTGAATTCATCAAGAATTTCCTTCCCACTCATGAGGAGAATAGTATTGTTGGCTTATGCTTTCACCTCCTTGTCTCTAATTGGCAGTAGCATATGCGTTCTACCATTCTTTTCCAAGGTGTCTGTGTTCCTTCTCCCATCATGAACAAAATTCCTGTCATATTGCCACGGTCTCCCCAACAAAAGATGACAGACATCCATGGGAATAACATCACATAAAATTTCATCATTATATCCCCCTATCTTAAATTCAACTAGACATTGTTTAGTGACAGTTACCTGATGTCCCTTTTGCAACCACGAAACCTTGTATGGGCTCGGATGTGCAACTGTCTCCAAATATATCTTTTCCACCATTTTTGTGGATACTAGATTATCTGTGCTTCCACTGTCCACTATTACCTTGCATACCCTGTCCTTGGTCTTGCAAGAAGTTCTGAACAAACTGTTTCCTTCCCACTCATGAGGAGAATAGTATTGTTGGCTTATGCTTTCACCTCCTTGTCTCTAATTGGCAGTAGCATATGTGTTCTACCATTCTTTTCCAAGGTGTATGTGTTCCTTCTCCCATCATGAACAAAATTCCTGTCATATTGCCACGGTCTCCCCAACAAAAGATGACAGACATCCATGGTAATAAAATCACATAAAATTTCATCATTATATCCCCCTATCTTAAATTCAACTAGACATTGTTTAGTGACAGTTACCTGATGTCCCTTTTGCAACCACGAAACCTTGTATGGGCTCAGATGTGCAACTGTCTCCAATTATATCTTTTCCACCATTTTTGTGGATACTAGATTATCTGTGCTTCCACTGTCCACTATTACCTTTCATACCCTGTCCTTGGTCTTGCAAGCAGTTCTGAACAAACTGTTTCTTTGGACTAGATTCTCTATCTCTTTCTCTGGTTTCAAGAGAACTTTCCTCATCATTAAGGATCTTCAACCTTCCACATCTTCTACCTCAACATTTTGCTTATGTGCTTCTAATTCACCTCCATCTCTTTTTCTATCAGGGCATTCGAAATATTTGTGTCCAATTTTTCCACAGGAAAAACATTTTATCTCACCTCCTCTGCCTATTCCTCTTCCTCTTTCTTGGGAAAAGTGTTCTTGTCGGCATACTGTCTCCCCTGTTAACTTCCTCCTCTTTCAGGGTGAGTATGCGGTTTATTTTGTTCCTCCTTCGGCTTCTGAGTTCTGTCCTGGGCAATTTATTTGCCTCTGCTCTGACTTCGACCTCAACCTCTTTGACCTTTCTTTCGAGCTAATTTCTCTTCAGCCTTCAGGGCCATTTGATAAGCATCTTCCACATTTCTAATTGTCATCATGCTCATCTCATCTTGAATTTCATATCTCAAACCATTCATGTATCTGGAAAACTTTTCATCATCACTTTCACAATGATTAGCCTTGATGTTGAGCCTGAAAAATTCCTCAGTGTATTCTTTCACTGTCATCTCTTTCTGTCTCAAGTTCTACATTCTTCGAAATAAATTAATTTGGTAGCCCCTGGGTATAAATTTGGCTTTCATTTTTGCAACCATCCTATCCTAGCTTTTGATTCTTTTCTTTCCTTTTCAACGCTCGTCAGCCTACAGTTCATCCCACCACAGTGTTGCATGCCCTTTAAGTCTAGTGACAACATGTTTAAATTTCTTATCCTCCTCAACATCCTGATAGTTGAAGTATTTATCTAGATCCCTAAACCAATCTAGCAAATATTCAACGTCTAAGTTGCCTTCATACATCAGAATGTCCATCTTTGCTCTGGCTTTGATTCTTGCAACAACTTTGAATAGACGTTCTTCTACAACATCTTTGATTGTGACTTCTTCTTCAGCTCCAGCCTCATTTTCGCTTTTGGCTTCACTGAAATCTCCAACATCAACTATCTATCTCTGTTTTGTCTCCATAGCATATAATCGAGCACAGATTTCTCTCATTTCCCTTTCCACAGCTAGATTAAGCATTTCTCATTCTTGACGTCTTCTTGGCGGCATTTTTTCAATCTGTTCCACGTAGAAACAAAAATAAAAATTGTAGTCTATGCTCTGATACCACTCTGACACAGCCCCCCCTACCTCAATAGGTTCTGCGTGACCTCTCGGTCTTAGGATCGTTCTTTATCTCCCTGAGAGTCTGATTGACTCTTTGATTTCTCCACAAGAAATCACTCACACCTGCAAGTGTATATCCACAAGTCCTTCTTTGGAGCTACGCTCATGCGAAGAAACAATGAGCGCCAACTCACTCCCACGTGATATCTGATATGACCACAACCTTTACCCAAGTGGGTATTTTGGCTTTTGTGACTTCGTGATTCCATATGTGAGCCCCCTTGACTCAAAAATCCTCAAAACCCAAAAAGGCCAACGAGAATTTGATTCCTTCCTTGACTTTTCTCTTATGTGACCTATGACTATGAGCTGGGGCCAATTATTTTCGACAATCGAGATTTTGCGTATCGATGTTCTGCTATGTAACAACTCCTTCTGCTGACTTCCAAAACCATGATGACCCCTTGCCACAGATCAACAACTCTCCGCTCCTTGCGATATGACGGTCCTAGTTCTTTCGGGACTTCGCGAATCATGAGTTCACGAATCTCGACTCTGAGTCACAACCCTCTCCACTTCCCGAATTCTGAAATGGAGAAATTCAAGGATGTGAGGTCAATGACCCTCATTGATCTGAATCCAATGACCATTATTCCTCCCGAGCTTTATATTATGAGTAAGTCTCAGCCTATCTCTCTCGCTGGTTAACTAGATCCAACGACCACGACAAATCGACACATCTCCTTGAGGCGACTCCACCATCCGTTCCAGCTTTTGATATTCCTCCGATGAACTCTTTGTCGTCAACCCTTCTGAGCTTCCTCCCTATTGAGTAACTTGCCACTCACCTTACCTTGAACTCTTCAAGGTTCTTTCCCTCCTAATATTTCTGTCGTAACCTTAGGGGTTTCCTTAGGGTTCCTGCACACACTCCTTGTGGCATTCACAAATAACCTTTGGTTATTTGATCCTTCGACTCTCTGCACTCCTTGCAATAGTAGTCCTTCAACCTTCCTCCTCGGTTGATAAAGTCTAAGACTTCAATTTTCTTGCGCACACCTTGCATGTCTCTGTGCTATCTCTGCACTTCTGTTGGTATGAGGACAACGATATCTCTCCCGACTTTTTTGAGGTAAAAATCATAACTTCTTCGACGCACACCTTGTAGACATTCACTGTACTCTTTGCAGGATTTCTCAAGAAGAGAAACAATTGAAACTTATTGTTCTCTCCTCACAGATTTCATATGTCCAACATGAATTCAAGAGCATTCTTACACACATAACATTGAAATAAATGCATAACAGAGAAACAAAATAATGTAAACCTACCATTCAACAGATGTAAACAGTAAGCATAATAACACCATGAAATTGAGTCAAAGCATTCATATATTAACTCAAGTGTTCCTATATATGGGTTCTTCTCTATGTTCTTTCTCTCTACAGTTCTACAGCTTACAAAATTATGAATAATCCACAATTGGAGAATGATACAATGATACAAGCGAGGGTGTCTTTCTATCCGTTTTCCCTCCTACACTACAAGCTATCTAATCTAAAATAAAATCTACAACAACTTTTCATAAATTACAATAAATGCCTCTTTATCTGACAGATGTGAGCAACACTCAAGATCTATTTACAATCTTCAAAACATAAATATAAATATGTCTACCAGCTATTACATTAATGTCTCTTCATTTAAACTTAAAACATTTTCAAAATGTGTGCTAGTGCGTTCCAACTGTCTTTGCCTTCACGCTTGCTTTGCTGGCTGCTTACGATGCTCTTGCATCAGACTGTAGGAGTTTTTTCTTCTTCTTCTCTAATATCAGGAACAATGGAACTATTACACCCATTTCTAATAGTGCTTCCTTGTAGCTTATACATAGTTCCAATCCGAACTCCCTTCAACAACACCATTGCTCCTTGAACCATCTTGCAGGTTTATTTTTCAAATACTGTTTTTACCCCTGCATAGTCCATTTTTCTTACAAAAAACAAATTTATAGCCAATCATGGGATGTACATAACACCAGGAAGTGTTCTAATCCTTCCATCTATGAGCCTCAACTTGAATTTTCCCCGTCCTATGATTCTAGTTGTTAAGTAATCACCTAATAAAACATTACCTACATCACACCTTTCATATTCACAGAACAAGTCCCTATGGGGATTCATATGAAAGAATGCTCCTGAGTCAACCAACCATGCCTCATGATCTACATTTGTTCTTGAAGAAGCCAAGTACACATCCCCTCCTTCTTCCTTGGAGGTATTTTCTTTTGTAGAAGGAGCTTCTTCAGATCCCTTCTTTTTCTCAACTTTGGATCTACACTGCTTCTTGTAGTTCCCTTATTTTCCACATCTCCAGCATACCTTTACAAACTTTCCAAGATATTTAGATCTACCCTTAGAATTAGATCTCCCACTTGAGGACTTAGATATAATTCTTTCCTGGGATCGTCCTCTTGCAAATAATGCATTTGTGCTCTATCCTTCCATGTTATTCTATCTCATCTCCTCCGATAACAAGGATGATACCACATCATAAAAACTCAAGGTAGTTGTATTACTTCCTATGGCCACAACCAAACTATCCCACGAGTCTGGTAAAGAGAACAATAAACTAATACACTTATCTTCATCTAAAATTTTAATCTCAACAGACAACAACTGACTTACCACAATGTTGAAGTTGTTCAGATGCTCTGTCACAGAGTCTCCATCTCTCATCCTCAGGTTATACAAATTTTTCCATAGGAAAAAATTATTTACCAGGGACTTAGATTGATACAAGTTCCCCAACTTATCCCACAACTCCTTGGTTGTAGCTTCCCTTGACACATTCAATAATACCGAATCTGAGAGACACAATTTGATTGTTCTCTTCACCTTTCGATCCAACTTTTTCTAGTCATATGCTAACGTTCTTGTAGGTGCAGTACCTAGATCCACCATGACCCACTGATCTCTGTCTACCAACATATCTTCCATATTGAGCTTCCACAACTTAAAACTTTGCCCATTAAATTTATCGATCTCTATTTTCGAACTACTCACCATTTCTCTTCACATGAAGAATCAATACCATAGGTCTCCCATTGTAACAAGGCTTATCACAGTCTCAAGCCAAACCCATGACCACAAAGGATTCCCCGTGAAGCCAATAATTTCTCTGATACCAAATGTATATTTTAACCTTGTACAATATTTTACTACAATTTTTTTTTCTTAGGGGTGCTTCTCTCGAACCCCTGCAACCTCCAAAGGGGGGGCCTAGTGCCCCCCCTCAAACCCCCCTGCGTGCCCCATGCAACGTAGATGACACTATAGCTAGCCGTGCAAATATATAACACATACCCAACAATCAATATCCAACTACACATAAGAATATGACATACCTTTTGAACTTGTAGGTAGATTTGTTGTACCTGATCATTGTAGACCTTTCTGGGAGCTTTCTTTCTGACTCTAGAGACCTCACATCTTCATCTACTTAAGATTTCATGGATTTTCCCAACTGAATGTGACCTATTTTTCTTCAAATTTCATATTTACATGCCATGTTCTCCTTCATCCCATGTATGTATGCACCTTTCTCCACTGCAACTCGCATACACCTAAAAAACTAGGGTTTTTTTTCCAGTATTTCTGCAACTCCAAAACTTTCACCGTAAACCCTCTTTCACTACCTCAAACTTGTGTAACTTGATGTATCAATGTGTACTTGCAATAAAACTTTCACAAATGGATATTCGATAATGTTCAATATGTAGGGTATGTGCTAATGGGAGTTCCTTGCTCTCTTATTTATATTCTCCAGGTGGCTTCCTCAAGGGGTTACCTTCTAACTAACTTCACCCAACTTCCTTCTTCTAGGGCTAACCCACTTTTAACCACTTGTCCACTTACAACCACTTTATCCACAAATAGTAATCTCCCCACTTCTAGTTGCAACTAACTTTATTATTCAATTAATTTCTTTTGCAATCACTTTGACTTATCCATAAATAGTAAACTCACCACTTCTTCTTGCAACCACTTTATTATTTAAATAATTTCTCTTTACTCACAACTTCTTGTTGCAACTATCTTTTCTATAATTAGTCAATTCATAACTTMTTTTCCATTAAATAACTTCTTGTTGCAACCACTTTATTATTTAATTTATTTCTTGGTCAACCACTTTGATTATTCAATCTTCTCATCACAACTACTTTACCATAATTACCAAACTCACAACTTCTTTTTGCAACTAATTTATTTTTAATTATTTTCTTAATGCAACAACTATACCCATGATTAACTCCTAGTTACAATCAATTTGACTAGTACACTTCTTCTAGGAGCTTCTAGAATAATTGACTTCTTTGACCTTCTAGGGGCTTCTAGATAACTCATGAGGATTCTCCAACTTCACATGGCCATAACTCTCTAACCATGAGGAGTTATGTGACATTCCAYATATCACCATAAATGGCATGACATGTACTATCCATTTATAATAGTATTACCTACATATTCACTGATCTTCATTCCTTTATACCTCAAAAAAACTTGGGTCCCTTACCCATACCTTTGTGCTACCGGAATTCACTACYAGACTTCTCCAAGGGTTGAAATAAATATACAATATCACTCTCCAAGGGTTGACGTCAATGACAACCAACAATCCAAACCAACTKTCCATCAACCTAAGCCAACTGTATGACACCTGTGTATTGAGGAAGTGGGTCAAAGCYTGAAGGATTAGAGTTAGAAACATGGAAGACTATAGCAAGAAGGCTATGGGATGGTATGCCCTAAAACATCCCTTAACCCCATTGAAATCCCTATTTAGACCCGRAAAAAACYTCATTTGTTGATCCGATGTGAAGAGTCTATTCTGACCGTTTTTCATATATTTGGGCTTTGGAGAAATTCTTTTGGAAGGATATCCCTTCGAAAAAATTCAGAAGTAATGTCGAGGTGAACTTTCCAATGGGGAATTTTTGAGTCAACAAGAGTCTTTGATTTACCTGGATGGTAGGCGGGCAAGATATGGACCATAGAACTATCATTTTTTAAGCCGGTAAGCTTATTGAAAAGGTGGAGTTCGTAAAGATCCATGGAGAATGAGTGGGAGGAACTTCTGATGAGATAATCCCAAAGACGAAGGTCTGAGAGGACCAAATCCATATATATATTGGTGATTCGATCGATAAGATATGATTCCTTGGATTCGATAAGTTCTATCTTGAAATAATAGCCTGGTTAGAGTTGTAAGGTTAGTTTACCGCCAAGTGGATCTAATATTCGAGAGATCCCTCACTGTTATATATGTAGATCCAATAACCATTGGATCCATCAGAATTCTCTAGTTTGGAAATAACAATTTGGAAAAACCATGAGGGTGTGGTAAGGATATATTTCCTAATGGAAAGAGTTCGAGTTTTCGAGAACCATAGATCTACCGAGGAGTCAGTTTGAAGAGATCTCAACCATATATTTTTCCATAGATCCCACATGTCAAGCGATTGGAGGAGAAAGAACATGGACAATAGTTGTTGTGTGGTTTCAAGGTTTCGAGTGAATCGATACCATATATTTTCCCCAGTTCTTGACCATTGGATCTATCGGGAGTGAGGATGCCAGAAGAAAATGTTGGGGCTACGCGACTTGCATTCCTGACGAGGGAGAATCTGAGTCACCTACGACCGTCAATATAGCCCTAATCGAGTGATTCCTATCCATTCATCTGGAATATTTTATCTCCTGGGTTATGTATTTCATTCCACCAAAGGATTTCCATGGGGGTGTGGCACATTCAAGGACATTTCACTACTATGCCAATGCACACACCAACTTGGATAGTGGAGCAAGTGAGGTGGAGTATTCCATGTGGTAGCCACGTAGGATAAAGAGTGTGGGAAAGGGTGAAGCCTAAAGACCTTATACTATTCCAGTATGCATAGGAACCTGAAGGAATGATCCATGTGAGCAGGTTTCTACCTGTGATGTTGAAGAAAAAGATATAAGTAGTAATAGAAAAGATAAATTTTTGACATCTCACCAGCCTAATGAGGGTTTAGGGGGTCGGGTGTGTTACGACAGTAACATATTATGACCACATCTTATGTTAGTGAACTTGCATGGATGATATGAAAATACATCATACCCAAACATAGCCATCCAATTTATTTAAGTTCCTTTAATAATATAAGGATGTAGGGGATATTAGGGTTTCATTCGATGATTGTGTGTGAGAAGGAACAAAGAACATTCAACAATGATAACATATTATTTTTTCTAGATCATATTTCCTAATATTCACTAAAGAATAATAGACATGAAAATAATGTTTTCGACTTTGATCATACATGAAATATGTTAACACTATCAACCATTCCCAGCTTATGAGGATAGTTTGTATGCTCTCAAACTCGTATAGCTAATAAAAAATGAATATCATTTGAGCTAGTGCGTAAACTGAATCACATATACATAGTGTGTATCTCACTATAATTTAACATCCATGCTAGAATCATGTTCATACATCTTTCTAGACTCAAGTATAGCTTTCATAAACACCTTAATGCAACGAGGGTTTATTATGGATCATTATAACATGTGGATTAATATCAAAATATATTTCATACTCGAGATGCTAACAATCCTTTTCTTAATTTTATCTCCAGATACAAGAATGAGATTATATTATTTCTAGTTGAAACATTCCCGCATTCACTATTTCTAGAAAAGAGACCATATTGCATTATACAACAATCAATGAGAATGAATTCCCAGGCATTATATAACCATGCTTATTGAATGGAATACACAACTCAATTTAAAGCGGTAGTTTAACAACATAACAACACCAAAGTCCAATTCAATAATGCCTAGGTTCACATTGCAAGTTATACTAGTCATACGACATTAATGTACAGGGATTCCTTGCTTAGAAGTTTGATTTACAGTGTTTTTAATTTCACACATTGAGAGAAGACATACAAACCTTCACAGATATAAGATATATATGAATTTATACACAAAGAAGATACATTTCTAATTATCAGATGAGTTTAAAATCCAAATGCATAGGTAGAGATAAACTTATATGTTCCAAACTACAGACCAACAATCAACTAAGTGAGTGATTTCCACCCAACCATAAGCAATCCACAATAGACACCACCCCCTAGTTGGGCTATGATACCACTAGGGAAAAATGATGAGAAGATGAATATGAAATCCAGGTTCAAACCAATGATTTCTACTATTGGCTTCTTGACAATAGAGCAACACTAAGGCATCCACATACCTTCCCCACACAAAACAAGGAGCACCTCCTTCTCTATTGTCCAGTACCTCAGAAATTACTTCTTCTCATGCTCTTCAGTGTGTGCATAGAAGGTACATGATGTTATCTCAAGTTTCAATAGAATCTATTGGCACCCAAAGTTTTAGGTAGGTTGTGCGCATTCATATATTAGTCATGTGCGCACATCAGTTTTGCATGCACATCAACAATTGTGTGACGAATGGAATAAGGTGTGCATGCCAATAAAAGTTATATACTACATGATAAATATTGGAAAGATATCACATGCATGTTGATTCAGAAGAATATATTTAGGGATCTTCCTTAATAATGAAACTAGAGAACACGAGAGCTCGTAGGGAAGGTGATGGATGAGCTGGCAAGTTTTAGGATTACCACGCTCCAAGGGGTTATGTTGGATACATATGGATGGTAGAAACATGAAGAACTGGTGATCACTAGAGTGAGTGGAGAAAATAAGAGAGAGAAATAGAACCATAGAAGAAAGGATAAGGAACAATATAGTTTTTCATAGGTCAGAGAAGAAACAAGGAGAGTTAGTATGAAGTTCAGAGGAGTCTTGTTTCGAGTTTTTAACAACAGTTTTGTAAGAGTATAGAATTTCCTTTTTTAGAGTATGTAATGGAGTCAGTCCAGTAGAGGGTAGATTCTAAATAGAGAGAACAAAATAACATTGTAATTCATGATTCATAGAATGGATCATAGCATAGGGCATTATTTCTCTTGCAATGTGGATCTGTTGATGTATGCATTCTGCCATTTAATGGAGATAATAGAAATCTATAGTTAACTCTGTCAATTTATGTGTCTATTTTGAGTTTAATGGATGATGTTATTAAAGGTTTATGTTATTAATCTATTAATAAAGTATGATTGAATGTATGAACATTGTCCTGAGTGGATTCCTTGTATGCTTTATCTCTTCACCTCCAACACAAGTATGGCATCTCGGGCGAGACCTTCTTTAGTTCTTGACTTAATATTGATATGTTGATACCTTGGGGATTTTTTGGTCAATTTTTGATGAACCATGGGTCATCAACCCCCCAGTGTTATGAAGGATGTGCGTAAGCAATCCAACAAATGGTTCCATTGTCAGGACCAAAAGGTTTTGTATTGCATGATAAAGGGAGAGAATGAGGTGGAGACCATCTCAAGAGGAAACACAAGACTGGTTAAATGAAAAGGAAGATGATTTTTCCTGACGAGAAGCTCAAGTTCCAAGAACCAACATGGAACATTGGAAGGATACATATATTTACACTGATTTGCATGAAATTTTCTTTGTTGAGTTTCCATGTTTGCTTTGTGAATGGTTGAAGAGGAAAACCACCCTAACACTTCTTTGAGACCTCAAGAACCACTAGTTTGGGACCATACTATAGTCGATAGGGTGAAGGATTTGGATACAAATTTGGTTTGAGAAATCTATTTTTGGTTTTTCCAAGTAAAGGAAGGATAACTTATTGAGTTCATCATAGAATACAATGATTCTTTTAGTGAGGTTGAAATAAAGTTTTTTCGAGATCCTTAGAAGAGATTGTTAGAAGAAATCTTGTTGTGGATCAAGATGTTGTTTGTTGAGAAAGGATTGATGCATATGGATCTAGATAGAATGGCCAAGTAAACCCCCTAGCATTGGGAGGGGGATGAAAATAAGGGGGAAAAGAGAGAGATATAGAGAGGATATGGATTCATAAAGAGGATATGGATCCACATAGAGTATATGGATCCATGAAGAGGATCTAGAAGATTTTGAAATGAGGTGAGGAAATAATGTACTTAGAAAAGAAAATAAGAGAAAGATCCAAAAGATATGCAAGAAGAGTTGAGCTAAGAAGGAAAGAAGAATAGAGGAGTGGAGAGAAGGTAGAAAGGGGTAAGAGATGAGGGTTCATACCTAGAATGAAGAGGATGGAGACTGCACTAGAAGGAAGTTTTGGAGAGATTTTTGTGATAGAGAGGAGAACAAAAGGAGAGAGGCCATCAAAGAGTCATAAATGTAGAAGTAGGGTATCTAGTGAAGATAATGAAAGTAGTGGCAGTGGAGTCATAGAATACGAAGTCTAACCCCCTTGGATGTTGAGAGATGTCGTAACCTTAGAGGAAGAAGAAGCGTAAAGTAGAGGCACTGAAATAGGTGAGGATGGTGAAGAACCCCTACATGAAGGGGAATAGTCGTTAGCTATAGTGGATGGTCTTGTGCGACTGAAGGTATTAAAATATTTTGGTTTCCTCACAAGAAATTATGGGAGAAGATGGAGGTTCCCCTCTTTGAACCACTTTCTTTGCGCATTTGTAACCAATAAGGAAGAAGAGCACACAACACGACAGTAGGAGTCAAGGAAGAAAGAGTAGTAGAAGAAAGAAGAAACAATATGCGTGAAGAATAAGACAAAGTTAGTGATACTTCACAAGAAAGAGTATCAATACCAATATCATTGACAGTAAGTAGTTAGTCAAGAGGACCCAATGCTATATTGAGAATGGAAAATTGAGATACAACATTGAGGATACTTGTGTTCCATGGGATGGATAAGGACAATGCAGAGAAACATTGGTTCACATGGGAGGCGATATGGTCTATGAAGAGGATCATAGACGAAGCATTGAAGATTGTGCATCTAGAGACCACTTTCAGAGATAGAGATCTGACGTGGTAAATGAAGTACAGGGAAATTGCACCTGTAGGACAAAAGAGTTCCCTGACAAAAATTAAGAGAGATATGCTTAGGGAGTTGTAAAATCCTAAGTCGGAATCGCAATGCATTACTAAAATCAAATAAATAAATATACAAACTCGATAGATCGTATGGGATTATGACTAGTGGTTCAATATAGTGTTAAATCAGTTGCCAAACTAGATTCAATATGTTCAGCATAGGGAATGGTTCATTGCAATTTTTCTCCCCCCTGATTTCCTCTCAACTAGTAGAAGGTGACTACACAAGAAGTAGTGTTGGAAATTGCGATGCAACTGGAAGCCACACTAGGAGGTGGAGAGACATCAATAGGATTGGCTCAGGTGTAGTCCCATCTTACAAATTTGACAATGCAACTGCAAGATATGGAAAAGAAGAAGGTGGTCCATGAGAATGTATGGTGTAAACATTCTGGTTAGAAGATCATTGCATATATGAATGTCCCATGTTGGGAAATTATTTGGCGACGGGTGCGTCAAATCTATTTTCGACTAGACCTTAAACTAAATGGTATGAGATTTGAAAAACGTGGGGACATATCCCACCCCAGTTCCCATAAATGGATAAATACCAAAAGACTTACCATACTCTATTTTGTGAGTTCTACAAATCCATGGGGCACAATGTGAACAACTATCGGTCACTTTAGTTGATGAAATACCATGCCCATGATGCCTTTCAGGTTCAAGAAGAGAAAAAGGTGGTGACCGTGGAGGTTCATAAAGAGGTGGATACCAAGGAGGTGCTCGAGGTGGGTATGCACGAGACCAAGTACAAAGAGACAAAAGAGGTGGAGCAATACCACCCACTTGTTTCAATCACTACAAGGAGAATGCCTTCTAGCATATGTTTTTTTGGAGGTTTTTTGTGTTACAAAATTTAGGAAAATTTTCAAAAAAAACTCTACTACAACCTCCGATATTGGATATAGATATTTTAGCATAGTTTTTAACGGATGTTATAGATAAATAAAAACAATTGGGGGGGTGGAGGTTGTAGTGGATGTTGTTTTTTGCAGTTATTTTATTTTCAAAATGCACTGATGCACCCTTACATAAAACACCTCGGTGCATACCTAAAAATAAAATGCACCACAATAACCTTACATAAACTTCCCTAGTACATATGTAAAACTAAAAAATGCTTCGGTGTGCCATTACATAAAATCTCCCAGTGTGTACATAAACAAAAAGGCACCGGTGCACCATTTCATAAAATTACCTAGTGCATACATAAAATGAAAAGGAGTTGGTACACCATTACACAAAATTCCCCCATGCGTAAATAAAATGAAAACGCACCAGTGCATTTATAGTTATTATGCCTTGGATTCCTATTTTGTTGTATGTAGCACCAGTGCGCTTTTATTTTATTTCTGTCTCGGTGCTTGTATAATTTGTATGTGTCGGTTCCTATATTACCCTGTGCACCAAAAGCTACTAAAATTTTGAATATTCGAGGTGAGATGTCAGTGCCATTCTTTGTTCTGAAGCATCAATACTTTTATTACATTTAAAGCACAGGTGCATTTAATTTATTTAAAGCACTGATGTTGTTATTATATTTAGAGAACCGACGTGTATTTATCACATGCCCACTACAAAATTCTAAAACGAGATATATTATCACGTGTTATATGCACTAGTGCTTCAGTATGATTAATATGCATTAGTTCTTCAATATGATTTATATGTACCATTGCGTATAAACCCTTAAAAAGAATTGGTTTCTATATTATTTCACGCACCATTTTTTGATTTCATAAGAATGTACGATATGTATATATTTTAATTAATTGTATTTTTTTTTACAAATTTTCAGTAATCGTCTCAAAATCAAATATTTTTTATAATAATATTGTTTTTAATATTTATGTTATTGCATTTTGATATAATGATTGCATTAATGCATTATCCGATGAATTACACCTCTATTATTTGCAATAATGTAAATCATTCACATATTAATTAATCAACAACGCAACATTTTACAACATTTGACAATCCAATAAAATAAGAAACCCATTTTATTATATATGAATAAGGGACCCATAGTCATACAAAATCAAAAAATGTAAAGGTACAAAACAATCAAAATGGAACCAATATGTAGTTGTTTCACTTATTGGTAACATGTTGTCATGCAATTGGAACATTGTCCACTGCATTAAGAAAAATCCCTAATTTTTACACACATATATTCCAAAACATACAACTTGCAGTAACATTCAATTACATTGATTTTCATTCATCACTTGAACTGATGTCATCTCTCGAGCTGTGTGCATCCCTCATTTCTTGATCAGTTGTAGGTGATATTGTACTTTGGTTATTTAAACAAATGTTTTCTTGCTCGACTTGTTTTTGAAGTTCCAAATGTTCATGTCCCATCTACAAACATAGAAATAGAGTGTAATAAGTAAATCTACATTTATAATATAGTAGAATATACATGATTTCATAAATAAAAAAACATACCATAGAAACGAGTTATTCATAAATCATACACATGCTTCCGAAGCTATGCCTCATGCCATGTGCCGAAATATCTTTTGTTGACTTCTCTCCATACTTTGTTTCTTGAATGTTTAATACGCCATGACAAAGTATAGTCGATATAATTAACATAAATGTTTCTTATTGTTCCATTAATTATAAAACAAGGGAAGTTAAACAACATAGCTACTTACAAATTGTTCAATTAAACCTTGATACTTCAACATATACTCACAACTCTCACTTAACCCAATGTTGATCAATTGTTCGGTTGGATTTTCTTTGTATATTAACACCTATTAGAAGACATCCATGGATGAGTGTAAATTAATTATTTAAATAAAAAGATCACAACAAATATGAAAAATTAAGTAATGTCGAAAATGTAAGTACTCACAAACTTTGTGATCAAGCCTTTTCTTCCTTGTCGTCTTGTCTTATGTGTTGATTGGCTTCCATTTTTTTTTATGCAACAAAACAATTGAAAAGTAGTATTTAATACAATAAATAAATTCAATATACATAAAATAATAAATGAATGATCAAATAACTCTGATTCACGTTTGTGTTGGGATGCATCCTCCTGTGATGTAATTATGTTCATTTATTTTACCATCTCCTTGTAATCTTTTTTGGACATCCTTACCGACATGTATTGGCTTTCCCCTCGTTTTTTCACTTGGAATTTTCATAATCTTCATGAAAAACAAAAAAAAGCACAATATATATATATATTTTAAATGGACATGAAATTAAATACATCAAAACAAATTGATTTGGTAAATATTGGAACATATTATAGAAAAACATGTTTAGTAATAATACCTTTTATATTATTATTTTTTGTTAATGTAAGTTTTTTCTATTGCAAGTCTCATGGGTCTCATTGACCATGGCTCTGGAAACGCTTCTTGTAGTGTATGTATACCTGATTCTTGGAGTCACTTGATTGATTTTTGTATTGTAACTGGAAAGTACATCTATACATTCTTTCCACTACTCAAAGCTCTGTAAAACAATTTTCCCCTCTCATTAACTTCAAGAACCACTCCAGATGAACTAATGACCAAGCCATCATCATCATTTACATCCTCAAAGGGCCGAAGTGTTGAAGTTCCGAAGAGCCAAAGTGTTGAAGTGCCGAAGGGCCGAAGCGTCGAGGAGTCAAAGCGTTGAAGAGTCTAAGCGTCGAAGAGCCGAAGAGATCTAAACCGTCAGATCTAGAGGATAGGTGGTGTGAATCTATAGATGCCGAGTAAAGACCCGAAGTAAACATCGACCATTGGATCATCCGAAGTATATTTGAATCGTCATATCTAGAGGATAGGTGGTGTGAATATGTGGATTTTGGGTGAATACCTGAAGTAAACGTCGACCGTTTGATCATCCGAAGTAAACCTCAAGCGTCAAATTGGAAAATTGAATCTGAGTCGTCAGATCAATAGCTTCAGGAAATCCATTCGAGAGTTCTCAGTTGAGATGTGAGATTTGTGAAGTCTGAAGTCCTGGAAATCCGAAGTGAATCCCAATTGTTCGATCAACCGAATCAGATCTGAGCCGTCATATCACCCAAAGTGAATCTCAAGCATTGGATCGCCAAGGTGAATCTGAGCCATTAGAGACTATCTATTCAGGAAAAGGTAAGGTTTGAGAGTTGAGATTTTCGAAGTTCGAACTTTTGAAAATCTGAATTAAATCTCAACCGTCCAATTAGCCGAAGTGAAGTTGAGTCATCAGATTGTATGAAGTGAATATAAAGCATCAGATCGCCTGAAGTGGATCTGAGTCGTCGAATTCAGAGGAGGCGTGGTGTAGATATGAGAACTCCAGATAAATATCCAAAGTAACTAATAGTCGTCGTATCTAAGGGAGATGTGGATAAAATCTTTGGACTTTGGGTAAAGACCTGAAGTAATCCTCGATCATCAGATCAAGAGGACACACGTTAGTGGATTATAGCCTTCAGATAAAATCCATTGGGAAAAAGGGTGAAGTTTGAGATTTGATATTTAAGAAGTCTGAAACCCAAAGGAGATCTCGACCGTTGATCGAGAAGAGGGCCACACGACCGTTGATCCAGCTGAAAGGTCAACTACTCGAGGTAAAGGTAGGGTTTTTGATTAGGAGGACAGGTGTTCAAAGATCGTTGATTCAGAAGATTGAAGTACAGAAGAGAGCAGGGTTTGAGAGTTGAAACTCCCGAAACCCGAAACCACGAAGGAGATATCGTCCGTTGATTTTGCAAGAGGTCAGGTCTGATCCGTAGGTCTGAGAGGGGCAGATCTGAACCGCCAGTTTTAGAAGTACCGCCAATATCAAGAGAGCGATGATCCTGTATCATTGCAGGGATAGGATTTGTATGGACGTTAAAAATTTGAGGGTGGGTCGTAATTCAAACCATGGTTTTGAAAAGAGGACACGTGGAGGCTCGAGGAGAATTGTGGGCCGAAAAGAAGTTTGATTCAAACTGCCTTTGGCCGCATCTGTAATTGCATGGTCTCGTAAGTTCATTTCCCAAGGTCACATCAAGAAGGGGCTTATCCAAAAAAGGAGCTAACACCCAGTACTCAGATATTTAGCAGGGGAGCGAAAGGGAAGGTTGCAGGTGCCATTAAACCTACACCAAGGAATCGAAAGGTTCTATGTTTAATTACATAAGAAGGCCATCAAGGTCTCAGAGATTCTTTTGACTTTAGAATCATAGATCCTTGACCAAGAGGTCGGACTGGTTCCTCGACTTTCCAAATTAGAAACCATAAATGGAGAATCTGTCCTTTAAGAAAAGTGATTTTTTTTTATGCCCCGTCGTGGGTGTGTTACAAATTGGTATCAAAGCATGGTTACAACACTTGGCCTACTTGGGCTTATGTACGAGTCGTGTATGGAGGTATCATTATCTACATTTACTCCTTGAGGAGAAGGACTGCAGATGATTAAACCTGTGATTTGGGAATTCTTGTTGAAATTAAGAAGAAGAATTTCTTTAGCCCTTCCTCAAAGTGATAACTACTCTTACCGGAGTAAGGATATGATAATTAACATTTATATTAAGACTTGAATGTGGATAGATGAAGGTGGTTGGGTTTTGTCAAGAGAAGTTGAAGCCCGACGATTAGATGACCTGGTGTTCATAACACTGCTTCTAAGCATGGGCAGTTGGAACATCAGGCATTGATGATGGCTGATTATATAATGGTTAATACCTTTGTGGGCTTAAATAAATCTGATAGGATCAGGTAGGACCCTTAGAAGTTATAATTACTTCTTTTTATTAAACTCAGAGTATATAACTCCTCATGACCAGAGGAAAGTGAGATGGGTAAGACCCTATGGACGCTGAGGCAAGGAGGTTTTCTTGCTAAGATGTTGTTGCATAAAGAGGAAAGTGACCCTGGTTGGTTATAGCCATGAGAGAATGCAACATCAACATGAGATATGACTGTGAGATTAGTCCTGTAAGTGATTGAAATATCAAACTTAAGGACACTAATGATGAAATTAAACTATCAAGTGAATGCATTAGGTAAAAAGGTGAAATAGATGCACCTACATATACATGAATGTGTATACATGATCATAAGGATGCTTGGAAGATCCTTAGAAAAATGATATAGAAGCCTGATATGTCCATGTGTGTGAATGACATGGAAAAGGTGTAAGCAATAAGCTAACATGATGAATACTTAGTTGTGTTTAATTATGCTTGAGTGCATGGGTTTAATGCATTGTGGAGATTCCTAATATGAAGCATGATATTAAGTCCAGTTAGGTATGAATGATATTAAACATGCAAGTGATGCACATGTATGATGAAAGAGTATAGTTGTAGGCAGTGGCACCATATGGTTTCCCTTATGAGTGAAATATAAAGCAAAATTTTCTCTTGTCCAAATTAAACGAATACTATGGATGCATGGCTGAATCCATTTTGAAGAGTCATGAAATTTTTGTTCCAAGTAATAGCTTGAGGGGAATGTATTCCCTTTCCTCCGGGAATAATAATATAATTAGATAGAAGGGTAAATGAGAAAATATTCTATGTTGTCATAATAAGAGGAAAATGATTATGCCTTTGAGAATCACATGAGAAGGATTGTGAAAAATCCTGAGTTGATTGATCTTAAAAGTAAAGATGTATGTGGGATGTGAAATATACCTATGACATCTACATGTAGGTTTAGGATTATGAATATGGTTAAATACATCATGGATGTAAGTTAACAAAACTAGAATGTGTATGGATACGTAATTAGGTACATGACAAAGATGCATGTTTATATTCCTTAGGGAATATTTGGTAAACAGATAAAAGCTAACTGAAGTTTGAGTCCAACACAGATAATGATGGATATGCAATAAGGAAGTTGCATGGTGAAGGAGTTCCCTATGGAGGAACTGTGTGAAGACTCTGTCAGGAAAACAAAGTCACAGCCTTAATGAATGCTAAGATTTAAGCAGTGAGCCACAAGCTTATATATGTACACACACACACACACACACACACACACACACACACACACACACACACACACTAGAATCCTATATTACATTTTGAAAGAAACAAACATCATGTAATGAATAGAAGACTAATAAATGAATATTGACCATTCTGATAACTGAATGGTAATGTGCATAATGCATAGGTTCATGATCCATTGTGAACAAAAAGGTTTTATATTAAAGCATGTTGTTGTATCCCAAAAAGGTTAAGGGTGAGGCCTAACCAAGGCTGCTCAAGGAAAAGAGCAGGGAGATCCCAATAGGGAGTAAATTGCAAAAGCAGAGAAAAGACAGTGAGGCCTTAGAAATAACTCAGTTGGGCTGAAAATTCCCAGGCGATGTAGAAAGAATTTGAAGAAGGGGAGAACCCTCAATTATTTTCTTGTTGTGTATTATGTTTTACTCTGGGATGAGAAAGTTAGTACGTTGATGAAAGTAAATGTTTTGACACCATAGTGATGAGGATTGTATTACTACAGAAACAATTGAGAAYTGTCRGTATTGCACTCATGAAAACATTAAGGATAATGTGATGAAGTGCATATAGATATGCTAGGACATGTTTGAAAATGTTTTATTAATTTAAATGCTATGGTACTTGCATTTTTAATTTACATGATGACTAATGTGTTTATGATGTATGTCATGTGTAGAAAGAAATAGATTGGAACTGTTGATAAAKAAAGTTGCCAATAATGAACAACCTTAATCAGAGGACAACTATGAGAAGGTTCTTGTTGAAATATTGTTGAAGGGATTTTAAAAGTCCCCATTGAACACCACTGATGGGATAATATCAGAGGGGGTGCTAACAACCAAAACTAGTATAAAAATTTTCATGCCTATGTGGCACAAGGTATGAAAGGATTGGGTAAGAATCCCTTCTGAAATGTTTTACGGTATTAATGTTATGTATGGAACGTTGAAAGGAAGTTGTATGCCTTGGATACCCAAGTAGGGTATGATTATGGAAGGAGAACCTGAATGATGGAGGTGTGAACCTCTGGTAGTAAAGACTGATTGTAATCCTCAGAAGAATTCATGAACTGATATGTCATGAATACATGGACCAATCAAGGAACGATTGGAAACAAAAAGTGCTCATAGATAGCGCGTTGCATGGAATTGCTTGAAGGAAATGCATGTTTTCATAAATGACAAAAAATGGATTTCCCACTGAGGACGAAGAACCTTCCAACATTTCTACTTACATTGTATAGGTGTTAGAGAAAACCAAATTTGGGTGGCCATGAGTGTTGGCACCGTGGTTATTAATGAAGGATGAATGCTTAAAGGAAGTCATGCGAAAATTTCGAGTTTCATGTGTGTCTTTTTGGGATCGTGATCAGACTATGGAAGAAGTATGGTCCTGCTGTAAGAATGAATGAAAATGAATAAACCATATGGTGAAAATCTTGGCTAAGATCCAATGCACCATGTCAAAATACTTGTCGTAAAGTGTGGGAAACTTAAAATCAATGCAAGGGTACATTGGATATGAATGTGGCCACGAATTTTGGCACATTCATTAAAGTTAGTTGATATTTGAATTACATTCTGAAAAATTTGGTAGGCTGAAATGATGCATAGGTAAGGGATGATGTATCCTTTTCCTTTGTATCCTTGAATAGATGAAAATGACTTGGACTGTTAGTATGCTTGATTTTGAAAAGGTAGTGTGCATGAAAACTAACAATTTTTTTGGCTGAGGAATGTTGAAATTGCAGGAGGAAATGGGTCTTGGATATGGCAGTATTGTAAGCCAATAAGGAATACCAATTGCCTATTGAGACAAACTATAAGGAATGGTATTTCCTTTTTGAGAAAGTGAATTTTATTGTTAGTATGCACAATTCCGAAATTGTTTGTGATGATGTTATAAAGGTGCAATAAAATGTATGTGCATGGAAACTAACAATTTGTTTGGATGATTGAAGTTGAAAGTACATGAAGAAAAGGAGTCTTGGGTATGACATCATTGTAAGCCCATAAGGAAGACCAATTTCCTGCTGAGCCAAACCGCTATGGGAAGGAAAGTCCCATAATTATGAATCTAGTTCCTGTGCGAACCAAATATGAAAACTAAATGTGGAATTTGGAAATTTGTGGGTGACAGATTTACAAGAAAATTTTGAATTTAAAATTTTGTCTCATGAATTTATGTATGCCTGTGATATGGGTGAGAAGAAAATATTTGTCCAGAAAGGACAGATGATGAAAAATTGCTACTGCTAAGCCATGAGAAACCCCGTGGTAATCCATGATCGCCTAGAGTATATTGTGTTGAGTTAACACAAGCTGGAGGGATTCCTTGGAAGAGCAAGTCTGAGGGACGCCTCGATAGAGAAAGTCTAAGGGATGCCTCGACTATAAGACTCGATAGAGTCTCTAGAATTCTTTCTGTGCAAGAAAAACTTGGCAAGGCAAGATGGATCACCCGAGGGACTGTATAGCAGAGAAGGGTATGCTTGAGCCTGGGCCTGGAGGGCGAGTGACCACAAGAAAGAGGAGACCTTAATAGTTCTTGTAAACTATTTATTGGGATCATGCACATGATGGGTAGTTCTTCCTATGAGAGAAAACCTTGGCAAGGCAAGATGGATCACCTGAGGGACTGTATAGTAGAGAAGGGGATGCCTGAGCCTAGGCCTAGAGGGTGAGTGACCGCAAGGAAGATGAAACTTTGATAGTTCTTGTAAACTATTGATTGGGATCATGCACCCAATGGGTATGTCAAGGAAAAACAATGAGCCTGGATAAAAAAAAAACCATGTGGATACAAATCCACAAACTGCGCAGATAATTATTGTGCTAAGATTATGAAATTTCTCCTAGAAATTGTTATGCAATGTTTTCGCATAAGATAATGATTAACGTGCTTGTTTTCCAAGAATTATTATGAAATTTCTCCTAGAACTTTTTATGCAATGTTTTCACATAAGACTATGATTAACGTGCTTGTTGTCCAAGAATTATTGAAAGAAGGTGACCAAGATTAAGGGTCTGAAAAAGGACTTGACTGAGAAAGAAGGATCAATATTTCTAAAACAAATGAATGAGAAAGGAATGACAGGTGTTTTTGAGAAAGAACACCGAGGAAGGTGTTCCTTTAAGGGGGAGGGAATTGTAACACCCCTGTTTCCCCCAACTTGTAATTAATCATAAAATAAGATTACCATGCTAAGGCATGTGGAAAGTGTAAATGTATTATTGTTTGAGTTTCCAATAACTGACTGTGGGGGTGATGCCTTGAAAGTACTGGCCATGATATCACTAGAGGAAAGAATGTGAAAACTATAAGAGAGGGTCATTATATCAAATAACCTGAAATTCCTTTGACGAGGATAATAAACCTCCTTCAGATCCCAAGGAGAGAAATAAGTTAATGAAGAAAGGACCAGTGGTTGAATTATCAAACACTCCCATGAATGGAAGCATAACCAAAACTATAGAATGTTAGCCCGAAGTACCACTGGGTATGATAGACCAAGCTGACCGAAGTTCCCTTCTGACAGAAGGAATAGGATGGGTCGAGAACCATCCTAGAAGAAGGAGATACAAATCGATAAGGAGAAAGCGCAGAGCTATCCAGCAAAAAAGGAACAGAAAGGCGTAATATTGATGTTGAGTGAGCATATGATAAACCTCACCGAGGCCATAACAGAGAATATAATCTTTGAAAGTTTGTAGAGAAAAAAACTCGAGCAGAAGTTGAAACAGAGACAGAGTCCTTGAGAATTGTGAGAGTTCCCTAGTGATATCATGGCTTGGCATGGGGGTGGCCAGAGTGCTAAGAATGAATGCCTATAAGCCTATGGTCAGGTGGAAGGATGAGAATCCATAGCAATTAGTTGGCTACCACCTGTAATAGATAAGTAATCACATATCTTTTGTATTTAAGTGGTACTGTGAATTAAAGTTGGATGTCCTATGAATGTTGCAGGGATGGATATGTTTTGTTTAATGATTTATATTGTACCCCTTTTGTGCCTGCTTGATGTGTAATTAGGCAAGTAGGAAATTTTATGAATCAGACGTGCTTTTATACTCATAGATGCTTGCATCCTGTGGTAGCTTAAGCTAGAGCCACGAATAGTGAGTTCGTTGACATTAGGTATAGTTTCACGTACGTATGTCGACACTCCTAGTCGTTCTGAGTCCCTTGGGGGAGGGATTCTATTAAAGCTCAGGAGAGATAGTGCACGTATGCACAGGCTGTATGTGAGGTAGGCAAAGAACAAGGACCACTTAAGTCTCAAAGTTAACTCTCAGCCTTAGATCTGAGGATGTCCAGGGACTGTCCCGACCATTAGATCTAGGAGGTAGATTATAGTCAAGTTACCAGAACTACCCATGACTTAAGAATCTAATAGTGGATATGGATGCGAGCTGTTTAACGGGAGGAGAGGCCATCACGGTCATTAGATCGACCCAAATACTCACTGGAGTTACCGAATCAAACATCATCCGCTCGATTTAATTGACAGTTGTGAATCATTGTAGACCACGAAGGTGAAAGTAGCGGACGCGCTAGTTTGCGGCCCTCAATTCACTAACGTCATTGATCTCATTAGGATGGAATCTAAACGACTCCAGTTATACCAGGTTGGGAAAATACTTTTCAGATTGTGGAGGTTGAGATCTCTAATAAAGAGCAGCCATGTTGGGGCCCGCAATTACTATGAACCGTCGATCTTCATCGACCTTCGATCTGAGTTTGACGAGATCCTTGAAATGCAAGGAGTGTGTGGAAAATCGAAATCCTCTAAGGATCATACTCAGAAGAGATAATGCAAGGAGTGCGTGGGGGATGAAATTATTCTAAGTCTTAAAGCTCATAAGTGATAACGTCCTCAAGAGCGTAAGTGAGACCCAGATAGTTGGGTCCGCAGGAGAAAAGTTCAAAGGTCGAAACCTTTGAACACTGACAAAATATTCCAAGACGAAGAAGTCAAAATCTCAAGAGGAGGAGCAACAAAAACCGTCATATCGGTTGTAGGGAGGAGCCTGGACCATTAGATCAACGTTCATTGAACATAAGAAGCACAAAGGAGAGGGAAATATCCCATCCATTGGATCTGAGCATGAAGGACTAGCAGTCATTGGATCCAGAAGTAAGTGCACTAGCTTTAGCATTTTGGGTGCACAGGAGAGTGGACTTGTCAAATTCCCGAAGTCCCGAAGTAATTAGGGATCGTCCATCATCAAGGTTGACAGGTGGCATAAGATCCACAACTTTGGAATTTTGTGGAAATGGAGGGGAGAAACAACTGAAGTAAATATTGGTCATTGATCGCTAGGAGGGGTACGTGTCAAGAGGTCACACATTTCGGGTAAATGCACTTCGGAAGAAATGAGTGTATAGGAGTTTGAGACTCTCGAAGCCCAAGTGTCGAAGTGTCGAAGGGATGAAGTGCCAAAGAGTCGAAGTGCTGAAGCACCGAAGAGCCGAAGCGCTGAAGAGCCAGAGAGTTGAAGCGTCGAAGAGTCGAAGTGATCTAAACCGTCAAATCCAGAGGATTGGTGGTGTGAATCAGTGGATTTCGAGTAAATACCTGAAGTAAATGTTGACCGTTGGATCGTCTGAAGTAGATATGAACCGTCAGATCTAGATTATAGATGGTGTGAATCTGTGGATTATGGGTGAAGAACTAAAGTAAACGTCGACCGTTGGATCATCCGAAGTAAACCTCAAGCGTCAAATTGCCGAAGTGAATCTGAGCCGTCAGATCAACATCTTCAGGAAATCCATTCGAGTTTTCTCAGTTGAGATGTGATATTCATGAAGTGTGAAGTCTCGAAAATCCTAAGTGAATCTAAATCGTCTGATTAGTCAAAGCAGATCTGAGCCGTCAAATCACCCGAAGTAAATCTCAAGAGTTGGATCACCAAGATGAATCTGAGCCATTAGATACCATCTATTCAGGAGAAGGCAAGGTTTGAGAGTTGATATTTATGAAGTACTAACTTCTGTAAATATGAAGTAATTCTCAACTGTCTGATCAGCCGAAGTGAAGTTGAGTCATCATATCATTCAAAGTGAATATCAAGCGTCAGATCACTCGAAGTGGATCTGAGCCATCAGATTCAGAGGAGGCCTGGTGTAGATTTGAGAACTCCGGATAAATATTCGAAGTAATTAATAACTGTCAGATCTAAGGGAGACATGGAGAAAATATGTGGACTCCGGGTAAAGACCCGAAGTAATCCTTGATCGTTAGATCAAGAGGACATGGGTCAGTGGATTATATCCTTCGGATAAAATCCATTGGGAAAAAGGGTGAAGTTTGCTATTTGAGATTTCAGAAGTCCGAAACCTGAAGGAGATCTTGATCGTTGATCAAGAAGAGGGCCATATGACTGTTGATCCAGCTGAAAGTTCAACCACCCAAATTAAAGGCAGGTTCGTTGATTAGGAGGACAAGTGTCTGCAGATTGTCAATTCAGAAGATTGAAGTACGAAAGAGAGCAGGGTTTGAGAGTTGAAACTCTCGAAACCCAAAACCACAAAGGAGATCTCGTCCGTTGATTTTGCAAGTGGTGAGATCTAATCCATATGTCTGAGAGGGGAAGATTGGAAGATCTGAACCTCCAGTTTTACAAGTACCGTCATGATTGGGATATCAACAATCCCGTAGAATTGCAGGGATAATAGTTGTGCGGACGTTAAAAAGTTGAGGGCAGGCTGCAATTCAAACCATGGTTTTGAAAAGAGGACATGTGGAGGCTCGAGGAGAATTATGGGTCGAAAAGAAGTTTGATTCAAACTGCCTTTGGCCACATCTGCAATTGTGTGTTCCCTTAAGGTCATTTCCCAAGGTCACATCAAGAGGGGGCTTATCCAGAAAAGGAGCTAACTCCCAGTACTCAGAGATTTCGTAGGGGAGTGAAAGGGAAGATTGCGGGTGCCATTAAACCTGCACCAAGAAACTGAAAGGTTTTGTTTTTAATTACAGAACGAGACCATCAAGGTTTCAGAGAGTCATTTGACTTCAAAATCAGATATCCTTGATCGGGAGGTCGGACTGGTTCCTCGACTTTCCAAATTAGAAACCATAAATGGAGAATCTATCCTTTAAGAAAAGAGAATTTTTTTTATGCCCCGTCATGGGTGTGTTACAATACCAAATGCCTCGTATATAACTAAATAAACCCTATAAAAATCTATTGCTTAAATAAAATAAACCCTATAAAAAATTGT
Organism: Picea engelmannii; assembly: GCA_009831015.1. Lineage (NCBI taxonomy): Eukaryota > Viridiplantae > Streptophyta > Pinopsida > Pinales > Pinaceae > Picea > Picea engelmannii. The sequence continues at coordinate 77,587 of ML789055.1, read as the reverse complement.
TTCTTAAAAAAAGAGGGGAACCAAAAAAACAAGAAATCTAGGGCTTCTAATACCTAAGGTAACTATGAAATCTGGTTTTTTTTACATGTATTGAAAATAGTTTGAATCAAATAGGGAAATATTGAAATGATCGGTAGAATGAAATCACATACTTGCAATTTATTCTCTAGAAATTTGTATGTGCCCTACGGATCCCTTCCAAATTTGTCTCTTCAACAAAATCTACCCACTCCAAATTCTTTGATGGTAAATCTCTCTTCCACAAATATTCCCTCTAAATTTTTCCAATAAAATAAAATAATGAATAGTGTTTTAATTTATAGACAATTGCATTTCGAAAAATGAAATTCTCGCTCTTTTTTTGTTGTGTCGTTTAACTGTATATATTGTATCGATGCACTACAAAGCACACAGGTGCACTTTGTATGTAAAAACACTTCTAAAATATATATTTAAAAAATAAAATTTGTCATCAAATCAATGCACCACATAGATTAATGTGCCTTGGTGCATATATATGTAAAAAACACACTGATACCAATTTTATTGAAAAAATAGAAATGAAAACCTCTGTAATTAAAATTTACAGATATTTCCCTTTGTGGAGGTTCTAACGAAGATTATGTCTCGATGCATTTCATAGTGTAGCGCATTGGTGCATAATAAAATAATTAAAAGCATTGAAAACTTTTAATATCAAATTCATGAATGTATTGATGATGGTTTTGGCTCAAATGCGGGGAAAATAAGGTTAGGATATCAAATGGTGAATACTTCATATTCTAGATCATTCCATATTATTGCAAGTTTGTCAACTTCTCCCATGTCATTTGAAGTCTGGATTTTATTATCTGATTGATTTTATGTCATTTATGCATGTGCATTTGAATAATTGTTCATTGAATTTTATAGGATCATAAATCAAGATCGCGTTTGAATGCACAAGATATTCTACCAGTGAAAAAATTCTGCAAGCTCTTATCAGGAGAAAGATACCATAGGAAAATGTTTTATGAAAATGGACAACTTCTTTACCCTATCAATTGTAACATGCCATCTTCCAGTAACCTACATCCTATGTCAATGGTATTACACCATAAATTGGATCTCTTTTATGACATGCCAGTGGTATGTGGTTGTTCAAAATGTAAAGGGTTCAAGAAGAACCCGCGACATCTCACATTGTTTCATTATATTAATGACCAACTACCCAAATTTGATGGTCTAATACCTCCCATAGCGGTTAAGAATCCAATAGGTGATATAGAAAAGACACATAGGAACACTTTCATATGCTCCTTTTTTGAACAATTGGAAGCCAAATCAACTATGTTTCATACTAAATTGGTCAACTCATATCCTTCTGTTGAGTCAATGGAGAGTTCTTATTATGATCCAAATTATGATATCAATTCTACCCAAAACATCTCTACTAGGGGATCCAAAAATTTGTATGAGCTAATATAAAAAAAAATCGAAGTACAGACCAAAGTTTGTTCAAATGTTGGAAGGTAGTGATGACTTCCCTCTTCCTATCCATTTGCAAAGTAAATACCAAACTTGTTACAACCAAACTTTGTATGGTGCTTGGTCGTCTTCCATGCCTATGCCCAATGTTAGAACCAAATTCTCTTTTTGTGGTAATAATTATATGATTTTCAAGTCTAAAATAGATGTTAAAAATCTTGGGTTGTTTATCCTGTCACATGTATCCATTCCTCCCAAACAATCAGTGGCACTTATTCCATTTTGTGGTCTTCTTTATAGTCGGTCTGATTACTTGAATATTGTTAAATACAAACATGGCATTTACATATATATGCTTGAATGGTTATGCTTCTAGAAAATTTAACAAGAAAAAATTGTTATATATCGACAATCATCCACGAACTCATGGGAACATTGCAGGGTTCATAAATAGTTGCAAGTCCTTATTATTTAGTGCAAATTGTTCCTTTGAGGAACACTCCAATGACAAATAGTTCTTTATGAAAAGGAAGACATACATATGTGTCATTATACATGCAATATGTAGTTTGTCTCATGGTGACAAATTGTCAATAAACTATAACTTGCATATACCACCAATTGCTCATAAAAAATGCCTTGCATTGGTTCTATAGTTAGACGTCCCCTTGGGGCGTAAGAAAAAGATGATTGAGTAATTGTTTTTTTGCATATTCAATGGAACTATTGTAAATGTATTGCTTAAGGTTCGTCACATGTTACAATCATTACATCAAATATATTATATGGGGACTAAGCTCCCTATAACATCTACACATGGACTTTTGTTTATTTTATTTATTGAGTTTTCTTAATATTTTTTATATTTTAAAATATTAAGATAAAATTAATTTAATTTAATATTCTTTTAACCTTAACAAATTAATTAATTTCTTCACAAATTGTATCAAATACATACATTTCCTTATGAGGAGATTCACAATTAAATTGGCGGTGGAGTAAAAAATCGTAAAGTCATTTAAAGCAAATTGTGTATATTAAAATTCATTATCATATTTAATAATTATGATTTTTTTAAAATTCATATTTAAAATTCATTATTATTAATGATTTTGTTTTCATATTTAATAATTATGAATATAATATTTTTTTTTAAATACAACAATTATAAATTTAATTATGAACAATTATTATAATGTTATCAATAAAATAAATGAGAAAATAACAATTCATAAGAGTGATTTTTCTTTGTAAACATGTTTAATCAACATATTGGATCTTGTTGGAAATTAAACAATTCACCTTGAAGAATAATTAAACATTATATGGAATTAATGGTTATAATTTTTTGCAATTACAATCCAAAGTAAATGATTTCATAAACTAAAGTCACAAAACTTTAAATTCTAATGAGTGATACATCTTAAATTTAATTTAAAAAAAAATAAAAATCATTAGTGTACTTATAATACATTTTAGAAATCAAACAACAAAAGAACCAACATGATTTAAAAAAACACAATATACATGTGTGCTATACTATTTATAGCGCACTGTTGTTACATAAAAATGCATCGAGAAACAATTTAAATGACAAATTACGTATGCAAACTTCCACAATTAAAGTTTTTCGAAGGTTTTGCTTTGTGGAGGTAGTCACTCTTTTGTGCCTCTCATAATTTAGCGCATGGACTCAAGGGCCTCTGCCACTTCCAAGATACTTTCATTGTCATTCTTGTAGCCATAATATGAATTGACATCATTTTTCTTGTAAAGTGCATACCTACACCTCCTCTTCTTTGCCCCGAGGTGTATTATTGAATAGCTCTTTGAGTATGGGGGAGAGTTTCATAGAACCAAATTATCTATAACTGGGCCTTTCTGGTAGCACCAGGCACATCAAATTCATTCCCTTCCAAGTCTATCATCTTGGCCTCTACTTTGACATAATTAGTACTACCAAGCTCTACTATCAGATCTTCCCATTGGTGCCCTTTTCCTTATTCAACAAGAAAGGAACCTGGTGGATGTATTAATTACAATATTATGTCAACCTCAAGAATGATCTAAGGTCCATATTGTATATTTAATAGAATTTAAGAAGCAAATTTGGAAAAACAATGGATAAAATATAAGCTTTGCCAGCATGCCTTATCACTAAATATTAAGCATTGCATTAGCCTTTCCCTACGCCACCATGAGATCCTCACCCATGTACTTACTATGAATCTCAAGTTTCTTCTTCTCCACAACCATGTGCTCGATCACTTTCTCATCCAAAAGGGGCACATGGGAAACAAAATATTTCTCTCTCTACTATTGGTTTTCCTTATCTTTCTCTTCCATTTCTTCTGTCACATCCTCATCTTCCTTGAATAGTACTAGCTTAAAGGAAACAAACTTCCTTCTCTTGATCATCAACATGGCCTCCCTCTTGATAGACTCTATCCTCTGCCACTCCCTCAGTGATTTGGCCCACATCTCCTTCTCCATGGACCACTCAAATTTCTCCAAGATATCGTTCTCATCATCCGTGTCACCATAAAAACTGGCGTCAATTAACTTATAAATCACATACCTATACCTCCTCTTCTTCACCTTGAGGGGTTTATCTCATAGATTTTTTTATGTTGGGGAGAAATTTTCGAGCCGCACTTGTACAATTGATTGTTGGAATATGGCATGTTACAATATTCCAACAACCAATTGTACAAGTGGGGTTGCGGAATTCCTCCTCGATGTTGAAAAGCTATTCAATAATCCCCTTGAGGCGAAGAAGAGAAGGTATTTGTATGTGATTTACTAGTGAATTGACACCAGTTATTATGGCAATAGGGATGACTAGAATGGTATCTTAGAGAAAGTAAAGCGGCTCGCAGAGAAGGAGATGTGGGCCAGAAAGATGAGGGAGTGACAAAGGATAGAGTCTATCTAGAGGGAGGCCAGGTTGATGATCAAGAGAGGGGAGGTCATTTCCATTAATATATTCATATTTTATGAAAATGAGGATGTGGCAGAAGAAATGGGAGAGTAGGACAAAGGAAAAAAATAGTAGAGAGAGTGAGAGTTTGTTTTCCATGTGCCCCTTCCAGACGAGAAAGAGATTTAGTGCATGGTTTTTGAGAAGAATAAACATAATATTTTTAGCAAGTACATGGGTGAGGATCTCATGGAGGGGTAGGTCGAGGCCAAGGAAATGATTAATATTTAGTGATAAGGCATGATGACAAATTTTATACATCATTTGTTGTTTTTCCAAATGTGGTTCTTAACTTCTATTAAATATAAAATATGCACCTTAGATCATTATTGAGGCTGACAAAATATTATAATGAAGACATCCACTAGGGGCCTTTCTTTATGAATAGAGAAAAGGAGCACTAGGAAGCTCTAATCATAGATCTTGGCAGTCCTACTTATGCCAAAGTAGGGGCCAAGATGAAGGACTTGGAAGGGAATGGAGTTCATGTGCTCTGTGCCACCAGAAAGGGATCTGATTACAAATACTTTGGGGCTATGAAATTCCTCCCCATCCTCAAAGAGCTATTCGATAAGCCCCTTCAAGGTGAATAATAGGAGGTGTAGGTATGTGATTTACAAGAAAATTGAGTCCACTTCATATTATGGTTACAGGAATGACAAGGATGGTATCTTGGAGAAAGTCGAGCCACCCATAGAGGAGGAGATGTGAGGAAAAGTATTTAGGAAGTGGTAGAGGATCGAGTCCATGCACTAAATTGTGAGAGGCATCAAACATTGACCTCTTTTTTTTCCTCCTAAAAAAAAACCTCCACAAAATTTAATTGTGGAGGTTTGCATATGTAGTTTGTGATTTTTTTTTTTTTTGTTCTAGTTGTTCATGCTCCTGTTGTTGCTACTGCGCTTGGTATCATCATCATATATGATTCACATAAAATTCATTTTAGGTAGATATATAAAAATGAAACAAAATTAAAATATAAAACGCAAACATATATAACTGATTTGCATTTATCAAAAAATGAAATCAATTTATATTTTCAAACAAAAAGAGAAAAAATAATTGTAGCATCCCCATTATTATCCCCAGTTTAATTAATGCAAAATGTAGTTATGAATGTGGCTATATCCCAAGTTATGTAATATGTGAAATACAATTTTTTATTTTTAATAGATATAATGTGATACTAGCTGCTAGGAATATGGATGGAGATAGGGGTTGAGTTTTTCACAAGAGAAGAGAGTGTCTAAGAGAGGTCCAAGGGGAAAATGGTTTATGGGAATTAATCCAAACCCAATTTTTTGAATTTTACTATCATTTGGGGAAACCTCCTACTTATGTTTGAGTGTGTCAGAGCCCAATAATTAAACTCATATATGAGGGTGGGTGTGAGAGTCACATCCCATAGTTATTGGTAAGCACAAGGAAGAAACAATAAGCATTGGGTAGAGTCAATAGTCAATTATCTTGGGAAAATAGAGGAAATTTGTATGGGGATTACAAACAGTTTTTACATAATTAGTTTGGATGAACAACAAGTAAAGAGAAACAAAAAAGAGCACCATATCTTGAGAAAGAAGACTGGGAGAATTTAGGAGCATGATGGAGCATTTTGGAGTGTATTTGGAGCTAGAAATTGAAGAACTAGTTTGTCAGGTCTAAAAAGTGAACTCCTAAGTGAGTTGCACTATAACAACAAATGTTGTTATTGATTGTTGGTAGTTTTCCTAGCAGTGAGCCCCTTGATTTCCTATCAGAGAGATTCCTAGCTACTTGAGC
>ML789055.1:25568-70448 GCA_009831015.1 Picea engelmannii | reverse complement strand
AGATCAAGTTGGATTTTGTAGGGATTTGGTTCACGATGTGTCCCAGTGGGTTGGTGGCCTAGTGGCCTGGTAGATCAGATAAGACCAAAATCATTTGGGAGAGCTAGTTTGAAGTTTTGTGTAGTATCTTGGTGCACCGATGGGTTGGTAGCCCAATGTGGAATTGGTCGCGAGTTGTAATGAGGAACGTAGCCCGATGGATAGAACCAAGATTGAAAGGAAGGTAGCTTGGTGGGATAGTACGTCAATATTCTAGTGGCATGGTTACCTTTAAAATAACAAATCAGTTCCATAACAACAAATAAATAGTGAATTAACATAAATTTTTAGTGTTTCTAAAGGTCACAAACTTATAGGGCATTTTTGAGGGACTAAACAACATTTTTAGAAAATCAATTTTTCACAAAATTGTGTGTACTCCCGGTACAAATAGTTTTTTCTTATAAAATGAAAGGGATTGAGAATAGCTTTCCAATGAGATATTTTGAATGCAAAACAAAGCTTGTATGAAGAAGTTACAACCAAACTAGTGAAGGGTAAAATTCAGTACCAGATTACTTTTTGAAGCATAATTCCTAGCCCACGAGTCAGTTTCATGCCCAGGAGAAATATATGGAAAGATCATGGACTATAGAAGTCATCCATAGAGCTAAATTTGAGTTCTAGGTACTTAAAAAATGTGTCGAGAGAGAAATATCACACATGTACCATGTAGGGTTAAAAAGGGGAAAATGGTCAAAAGTTATGAGGACCATAACTTTCTTCTTGGAACTCAAAATTGGGAAAATGAATAGTCGATGGAAAGGTATTCATGAGGAAAATCCATATACAACCTAGAAAATTAATTGGAGAAGTAAATTTTGTAGTCAAATCAAAAGAATATGACTCATGGCATTAAAGGACAGAAAAAATAAATTATGTCTTCTTTCCAAAATTGTGTGTGTATTTATTTTGTCTAACAGAAAATTGTTTGCATGCACATTTTCTATAGATTTTAGAGATTCAGTAAGTCTGTTTGGTTCCTATATGATAACCACAACTATGTATGATTCCCAAGGGTCCTACAGTTATGAAGAGGAACTCAGAGGTCTGCATGCCAGCATGGGAAATGTTGAGATTGAGTCTAATGGAAGAAGAGACAAGCATGAGTCTATAACTATGAGGAACTTGCATAGAGAAGTTCATAGTTATAGGGATGATAATGAAAATATTATGAAATCTCAGGAAGAGATACTTCAAATCTTGAACATGATGCATAAGCAAGCCAATAAGGACTATCGCACAAAGCAAGAATCTAGTGCTAGACAAATGAAAACATTCAAATCCCATAGGAGAATGAATGAACATGGGAATGACATGTATGTTGAATGTTTGGAAAGTATCGAAAAGACATTCTACTAGATTAATAATTAATAATATGATTAATAATTATTAAACAATATTATTAATTATAATATTATTAATGTAATAATATATTTATAATATAAAGTATAAATATATATAATAAAGTATAAAATATATTTATATTATATGTATATTATAATAGAAAGTATAGATATATTTATTACCCAAGGGACACATCTCTTCATGAATGGTTACCATGGTCACCATATGTTCTTGATATATAGAACACTCATCATTGTAATAATATATTCATTCATATACAATATCATCTCTTATGAAAACCAACATGGTATGGGAAGGCCTAGGAAAATGAGAGTAGAGTAAAGTCTTGGGAGTGTTAAATTTATGGGGTTGTTGCAATCTCTATGTACAATATATTTACTTTTTACTGCTACCTAAATTATAGAAAGAATTCCATAAATTATGGTGGGCAATAATTTCTAGTAAAAATGTCTAATTACCTAAATATGAGGAATGTACTCCATATTTACTTCTACCTATATTTATGCAAAGAATAACATGAATTATGGAGGAAATATTTAACAAAGTCAAATACTATGTGGATGGATTATAACCAAATTAATCTTTGGGTAGTTACGGAAGGTATTCTCCAACTATTTATAAGAAAGAAAATTTAATTTAATTTTCAAAGAGACGTGTATTTTTGGATCAATTTAATATTACTATAAAAAGACACAACAATAGATGAACATATTTTTCTCTCTCACACATGGGAAGTGATCTAAGGAAGAGACTGAAGTTTCTAAGAAGTTGAAATTTTCTGAGTGTAATTACTTAGTGATGTTCTATAGTTTACTAAAGTAATATTGTTGGAAGTAACTACCACTTATGGAAAGTTGTGATTATCTAATTTAACACTAGAAAATCAGCATGGTTAGTTGTATGAAAACAAGTATATAATGGATGTGTGTTAGTAGATGTTGGATGCAGGCCTAGCTAGGAAGAAAGACTATTTTTGGAGGAAAAGCATGCAAGGAGGCAAAGACAGCTGGAAGAAAAAGTAGCACGTGTAAGAGAAGCAGGCGAAGCGCGCATGCAAGGAAGACCTAACGACATTAGGGTTAGGGTTTTTTCAATGTACTGTAATGGATGGTGAGCCAAGGATATAAATAAGTAGTACTTAGGTGAGAGATAGAAGAGAGGCGGATAGAGAGGACACACACACACATATAGGAAGAGAGAGAGTTATAGAACTGTATAAGTCATCAAGTTGGTGAGCTAGGGAAGGAGTGAGCAACTCGATCCTGAGGGTTAGATCACAGGCTGAGGATCCTTGTGTGATCTAGTCAGCCTCGTATGGATCAAGGAGTCTGTGTGAAAGGGGGGGAACCAAGATTGTAACCACACGCTGTGTGATATATTTATAAACTATAATAAAATATCGAGAGGCAGACCTTTGTGGATGTAGCCCAAGAGGGGGTGAACCATGGTAACATTGTGTTATGTGAATGAATGTATACATATTTATGTCTGATCAATTGATGAATTTTAGATAAATGAAGCAACTAAGTAGATCTGGTATTATGCATGCATCCCCAGAATGAATGTTATAACTAGATGTTGGATTGAATTAATAAAGTTTACAGCGCACAACCTCAGATCTCACTCAGTATCACCTTGCAAACACTTGAGTATTTCATCCACCCATAGAGCTATCTTGATTGAGACTGCACAGTACACTCTGTGCACTACGTTTCCTTCTAGTTTACCAAAGGGCCCGATAGTTTTAAAGGAATTTTGTTGGGAATCTTACTAAATATGAACCATGGTCAATATGTGAGGGTAGAGTGGAAGCAGAATACCCCATAAAGAATATTCAAGACTAAAATAAGGGAAAAACCAAAACCAACAAATGGTTTTTGTTGTCGATTGTATAGAAGAAAATGGGACCGAGTATGTGAGATTGAGGGAATACACATAAACAGAATGTTGAACTTGACAACAAGTCGTTGAAAGAATGAGAATCTAGTTGGGAATGTTGAGACCGTGGAATCCCACGAAGGCAGAGATAGAGAGTTGGTTGAAGACAAAGGAGCTAGAGTTTGCGTAGAAAGATAACATAAATCCAAAGTTAACACCGTGCAAATATCTGGACAAGTACATATTTAGTGACTTGCATGAAGTCGTTTTCTGTAATTTACCGCATGTATTACATGAGTGTATACAAATATTGAAAGACAATCATCCTATGAATTAGATTAGATAGATAGAGTGGAATCCTGAAGAGATCATGTAGCTACAATGAGTTGATAATAAGTTTACGCGCATAGTAGATTTCTGGTTAGACAACATTATTGTCAGATTTATCATAGAGTTTGCAGTAGATACATCGAAGTTGTACAACACAACTGAACGAGATTTCTTGAAAGGACCTCAAGGTAGGTACATCATATCGTTATATACTTCCATTAATATATTACTATATAAAAAAGGTGTAATGACGATGGAGTCAGACAACTAAACTTCCCTGCGTGCATGGGGGAAGGGGGGAAGCACTGACAGTAGAGGTAGAAATAGAAGGAGAAGGGTATAAAGGAAAGAAGGAAGAGGTCTTGGACCCAATTATGATGTACGAAGACCATATCAAGAGGATCATGGAAACAACTAGAAAGACGCGCAGTGGATTACCCTACCAATATAAGGTAAACACCAGGAAGAGATTCATAGCCACGAGGGAAGTCTTAGCAAGTGATGAAGAGGAAGTAGAGGATCTCCAGGATATGGAGTAGATTGAGGAAATCCTATGCGCAACATATGAGAGGAAGATGAGAGGTCCAAGACTGTAAATAGAAGACAACACTCCTATCCATATCAGTGTCATTATGGAACCCATAAACCCATGTGCGACTAATACACCAAGAAGAACACCACCATTTAGACAACCCAATTTCGAGAGAAGGAAGATAACAAGAAATACATCTACACAATGAAAAACAACTGGGAGATCCAGTTCAGGAATCAGTAGCCAAGTATCTACACCGCACGGAGGTAGTATTTCAACATTTAGGATGGCAAAACATGATCCCACCATCAGGTTACCAAAATTCAAAGGAGAAGCATCGAAGGACCCGGAGAAGCATCTGTTTATTTGTGAAAAGATCTGGGAAGTGAAACAGATAACAGATGAGGACATTAAACTTGCATAGTTAGCTATCATGCTAATAGATTGTGCACTGGATTGGTACATGAGTTTAGCTGCAAACAATCCACTAGGGACAACTAGAACGATTGGAGATATTAAGAAGCGACTGATAAATGAGTTCCAAAAGCCTAGTTCAGATGATCAATACATGAATGAGATGATAGATATTAGATAGAAACCATGAGAATATGTATGGGATATTGACCAAAGATTCAAATGACTGAAGGTAAATCTAAAATATGTCATCACGGATATGCAACATAAGCATTTTTCATCAATTCACTGCTACCACACTTGAAGTATCTGTTGTGACAACAGAAGTTTCAGATGTAGGAAGAGGATCTATAGGCAACCCTACAATTGGAAGAAAACCAATATTAGAAGATAGATCTAGCCATAGAGGAGATGAAGGAGGATCTGAAGAACTTAACGTTCCAACTAAACCAGAACAAAAGTAAGGACAAAAGAGAAGTCTTTTGGTGTACCACATGTAGGACAGAAGGACACCATAAGAACAAATACCCAACATTCATGCAGTACATGGAAGAAGGAATTCCAAACCCATTACCAATAGGAGAACTATGGTGTGAGATCTGTAAGAAACTGGGTCATGATCCATACCACTTCCCAATGATGCAGAAGTACCAAACAATATCGAAGAACTCGTATTGAAACTTTTGCAAGTCAGTAGGCCATGATGACAAATATTGCATAACCATGGACCTGATGAGGGAAAGAACATCGGATGCATACAAGGTGTAGGAAGAAATGATGATCGGGAAAGCCACACCTCAGTTTAACCAAGTACCATCCCCGTACAACACTGCGCAACAACAGTATAACACTACGCAACAACAATATAACATTGCACAACCATAGTATAATACCGTGCAACCACACTATAATACCGTGCAGTATAACTAGGCGCGTCAGTATAACGTGTCGTGAGGGGATCGAGTTGGATACAGAGGGGAAGGAAGAGAAAGAGGAGGCTTTGGAAGAGGTAGAGGACCAGTGGTATGCCACAAATGTCAACAACCAGAACACTATGCAAGAGAATTCCCACTTCCATCAGTGACATGTATGTATTGTCGCGCATCAGATCATGACACAGAAGAATTTCCAACACTATTAGAGAATATCTAGGAAAAGAGGAATTAGAACAATCAGAATGTTCAGTGGATATCAATAGAAGCGAGGGATGAAGGAAGAAACATAAACATAGTTATGTGGGGAGGAGCTAAAACAATAAATGACGCAATACGACAAGAGCCAATACAACACCAATGGGTGAAAAAGAATGCTAAAGAAAAAAAGCAGTTTGATGTGTAGAATGAGGAGATATTCAAGCAAGACAAAAAAGAATTCTTGAAGCCAAAAATTACATCGACATCAATTGCACAGCATAATAAGGAAGTACCAAAGTACGAGATGCCTCCATCACTAGATCACACCAAAGAAACACAACAACTAGGACAAATAAGTACGATTAAAGGTTTTTTGCAATCCTTTGTTAAACTTCTAAATGATCCATCCTCTATTAAAGTATTAGAAAATATGCTAGAAATATTTAGCATAGAAGAAGAAGGAAAGATAGAACAGAAAACAGTCAATCACCTACATACAAGGAGGAGAATAAGTAGGGAATTTAGGTTGAACGCCAACATTGGAGATTTTAACATGGGAGACATTATACTAGATTTAGGATCTGAAGTCAATGTATAACCCAAGAAGACATGGAAATGTATGGGATAATCAACATTAGGATATTCACCTGTTCAGCTGAAACTAGCAAATCAACACAGAGTTATACCAATTGGAATATTAAAAGGAGTAATCGTAGATCCGAATGGATTATGGACTAAAGTTGAATTCGAAGTAATCGAGATAGTGGATGGCATAACACCTTATCCGAAATTTATTGGCTTGGATTGGGAATTTGATAACCAAGCCATAATCAACTTAAAGACGTAGAATATTACATTTGAGTCAGGAGAATACAGATTCATTGTGCCATTGGACCCATCAGAAGGGGAAAGGTTTGTAAAACCTACTTGCTTAGACTTGGAGGAAATTAACCAGTTATACAGAACAACTGCGCGAGATGAAAATTACATGAACCCAGCTGCAGATGGGATACTTAGTTGGMGAAGCATCACCTCATGTGCATCAAACTCAGATACAGGCTTAGAAAATTGGTAGCATAAGTTAYACAAAGTCTCCACAAGAAGATGCGCAAGAATAGACCGAGTAGTGAGATGGGTAGGTACAGAGATAAGGGAACCTCCCAGCTTCCATGGGGTGAATGATTTAAAAGCATTCTTAAAATGATACAAAGATGAAGTGTTAGAAAATMAGAGGCTCTTAGCCCTGGATATAGCACTCAAGGAAACACYTGGAAGATGGTGGGGTGCGCACAAAGAAACAATGAAAGACTGGTACCAATGTAAGTGATTACTGTGCATTAGGTTTGGCATAGAACAAGGAAGCAACTAGCTACAAAAATATGATGGATAGGGGGCACCAACAAAACACTTGGATAAGTGAATATCACTATGGAAAATGACACCACCAGAGGACTAGCCTCATCATTTTGTTCACACATTAGAGGGCATCCCAAAAAACTGTTATACATACTAGGAACTACGCAGAGGAAATACGAGCTAGAAAGTATTACAATAGAACTTTACAGTCACTTTCTCATTTGAGCAGGAGAACCCCAACATAGATGCAACACTTAAACAAATCAAAGGGGTGATATTCATTAAAGAACTGGAAATTGAACTCATGATAGAAGAAAAACAACAAAACAGACAGATAGTAAAAGAACTATTGTCATGCTACCACATGCAGGAATAAGCACCAGATGAAGATGACCAGCAAGATATTCATATTAAGGAAGGTGAAGGCGAAAAAGAAGTGGAAGGTCCACCTTTGGAATCAAAAGTGATTTTTGTGTTGATCAAGGTGAATAAATTCAACATTGGGACAATTGAGAACCCCAAAATGGCTAGTATTGGAGACTATTGGGATGAGAAAACAATGGAAAGTATAACAAAGTTACTACATGAGTACAATGACCTGTTCCCAACAATGTTCACCGAAATGAAAGGCATAGCAAGAGATCCAGGAGAAATGAATATATCACTCAGAGATGAGGCAAGACTGATCAGATAATGATCATACATACTGAACCTGATATATAAGCAAAAATTCAAAGCTGAGATTGATAGGATGTTGGAGGCTAGAATCATAGAACCTGTAGAGGATTCTGAATGGGTAAGCCCGATGGTATTTTAGAATAAGAAATAAGGGGGGATAAGAATATGTGTCAACTTGAGGAAGTTGAACGAAGCGTGCCTACATGAACCGTTCCCTACTCTTTTCATAGATGAAGTGTTGGAGAATGTAGGAGGACATGAAGCTTATTCATTCACCGAAGGATTCTCAGGATACCATCAAATCAAGATAGCACCAGAAGACAGATACAATACCAAATTTTCCACAGAATGGGGATCCTACCAGTGTACAATCATTTTGTTTGGATTGAAGAATGCACCAACAATATTCTCTAGAGTCGTCATAGTTGCATTCAAAGAATTTATCCACTAGTTTCTAGAGGTATATCTGGATGACTAGATAGTCTGTAGTATGTTGAAAGACCATGTAGGAGTGTTGAGACTGATGTTAGAAATATGCAGGAAGTGTCATATATCCTTAAATATCTATAATTTCATCTTCGAAACACCTTTTGGGATACTATTGGGCCATATAGTATGCAAGCAAGGCTTGCTAGTAGATCCTACCAAGATTGCAGTAATTGTTACTCTACCACCACCAAAAATAGTTCACCAATTGAGAGTGAAATTGGGACACACATGATACTACATGAAGTTTATAAAGGGGTATGCGCAGATCACTGTGCCTATGGAGAAATTGCTAAGAAAAGAAAATAAGTTTTAGTGGAATGAGGACTGTCAGCACAGATTAGACACCCTGAAAGAGAAGATGGTAACCGCACCAATACTAGTATTCCCAGATTGGGAAAAGACGTTCCACGTCCATGTAGATAAATCAACCATAGCACTTGGAGCTATACTAGTGCATCCAGGAGCAGAATAATTAGACCATCCTATAGCATTTGCTAGCAGAAAACTATCAGAATCAAAGAAAAATGATAATACCACAGAAAGGGAAGGATTAACGATGGTCTATGCGCTTCAGAAATTCAGGAGTTATTTATTGGGGAAACATTTCAAGATGTTCACAGACTATTGAATGCTCAAATACCTCGTCAACAATCCAGTGTTGGGGGGGAGAATTTGTATATGGTTATTGATGTTCCAAGAATTTGAATTTGATGTGATAGTCAAACCCTGGAAGTTGAACGCACAACCTGATAACCTGTCGAGGATCACAAATGGGGAGGAACCCACGAATCTAGAGGACAACTTTCCCGACACATATCTATTTTTAGTCCAGATAGTTGATGAATACTTTGCAAACATCATCCAGTACTTGAGTACAGGGACCGCGCCACAAGAATCCAACACTGCAGAGAAGAAAAACCTGGTAGTTAGGGTTGGAGACTATCAATTGATTGCAAGACACTTATACAAAATGGGTGGAGATAACATCTTGAGAAGATATGTGCTAGAGAATGAAAGACCAAGGATCTTAGTAGAATCCCATGAGGGAATAGCATGAGGACATTATGTAGGAAAAGCTACTGCACATAAGGTATTGCGCACAAGACTATGGTGGTCAATTGTTCTCAAAGATGCAAGGGACTACTTCCAAAAATGTGATGTATGTCAGAGGGTTGGTAAACCAAATAAAAGGGATGAGATGCCCATGATACCACAAGTAACCTTGCAGTTATTCGACAAATGGGCAATAGATTTTGTGGGACCAATTAACCCACCAACAAAAAGGACAGGAGAAAGGTACATTATCACTACGACAAAATACTTAACAAGATGGGAAGAAGAAGCACTAGTAAAATATTGTAGCGTGGAGACAAAAACACACTTCTTGTTTGAGCACGTGATCACTAGATTTGGATTCCCAAGGATTTTGATGAGTGATCAAGGGACTCACTTCATTAAAAGAACTATTAAAGATATGACTGAGGAGTTTGAAGTTTATCATAAATAGAGTACACCATATCATCCTCAAGGATACAGTGGAAGCCTTTAACAAAATCCTCGAGAATGCACTGACAAATATCTGCAACATTAATAGGGACGATTGGGACTTGAAGATGCCAGCAGTATTGTGGGCGTACAGGACCACATGGAAAAAATTGACAGGACATACACCATTCATATTGGTGTATGGAAAAGAAGTAGTGGTGCCATTATAATTTTTGGTACCTAGTATGTTAGTAGAAGCAATTACAAACATGACAAAATGAGGCACAGTACAAGAAAGGCTAAGTCAGCTAATGATCATGTAGGAAGATAGGATTGTAGTAGGGTTTCATCAAGAAGTACAGAAAGAAAGGGACAAATATTGGCATGACAGACACATCAAAAGGAAGAATTTCAAGGAAGGAGACTTACTCTTGGTGTATGACAGTAAATCTCTTCAGCACCCAGGAAAACTCAAAATGCATTGGTTAGGACCATATGAAGTAAAGACTGTCACAGATGGGGGAGTTGTACAGTTGAATAATTTAGGGGGAACAAAACTCAGAGGGATGATCAATGGGATTCAAATGAAGCTATATAGGGACAATCGACCTCCCAACACTTAGAAAAAAAAAAACATCGGGGTTACTGCGTCGGATATCAAAAGATAGAAACATAGGTGTAGTGCGTCGAAGATATAATGAGCGCGCACACCCTGAAATGCTAGCACGATGAAGAAAGGGCCAACGGTCACTAAAAGGTGGAGACAACAAAAATGGTAGGTACAAAAAATAAGCACCATCCAATGGTGGCTATCAAAATTAAATGACAAGAATGATGGATGGGAAGCCACATTAATCATACCAATTGGCGACGACAAGTGAAATCAATGGAAAGTACACAGGAAGCACCAGTTCAATTAAAACGCAATTTGGGTAATGTATCTGAGAAGCTTCACACAATTACTATATAAGCCAGCACGCGAGATCAAGAAGTTTATTGTGAAATTGAGAAAATCACGGAGCAATAAAGGATACAAAGAAGAAAGGAAATTTGTAGAGGTTACAGAGCCAACTAAGATTGGCAGAGAATACCTCTACCACCATGGCACCACCTAAACTAGGAGAGTCAAGCCAGACTTACAGATGACCTTGAAGCAAAGTCAGAGCACCACCACAGCCACAGGGAATCGAACAACAACCACCTCATCCTCCATAAGTCATTAACATGGAAGAAATCTTGTCGATCAATATGACACCAGGAAGCCCCACACTAGTGGTGGAGGAAAACTGGCAAAAAACACCAGTGGGCATGGACATTGATGTGCCGAAAGGGGTACAGGGCCAACAGGTTGAGGATGCAGGAAATCATTCACACCTCAAAAACCTTGAAGAATCCCCGAGAGTCAATGGGACAGCTTCGAACTAGGCAAAAATGGTCGCACTAGAAAGATCACACACAACCACGCCGGAACAACCATAGGAGAGCACAGTGGAAGATGTCACCGATTGATTAGAGGAGTATACATAAGAAAGAACAATGGAGGTTGGAACCTCGAGTCAGCCACCACAACAGAAGGGAAAACAGAAAGTACCAAGATCACTACGCAAGTAGGCTGCCAAAACCATAGTCTTGTCGTGCATTTCGGATGGCATGTGTGTCACGAGTTACATGTTAGGCCACATGGAGAAATTACGGTACTCAAACCATGATGTCACTGACACAAACATGTTCCCAAAGTTTTCCAAGAAAGTTTACCTAGAAACTGTGGGTATAGGACCCTTTGTCAAACCAATTAACCAACCAAGCCAGTGTGCAACAGGACTGGCCAAAACCGGGATTCTAGGCCTGTTGGACATCCCGCACTTTGGGAGGGTCCGAGACGCAAACAAATGTGTCAATAAGCTGATGGCAGTCACCCACGGAGGATACCTATGGTTGGAATATATCGTCTCAATAGACGTAGATCTCATTGCATACATCACAGGGTTGCCAACACAGGGGGAGACACCTGTGCATTTCCTTGATAATAAGACAAAGGAGAAGGCAGTGGCCGAGGAAATGAAGAAGAAGTATGGTACAGAAAGAGGGTCATGCAGAATAATAATTAAGTGCATTAGTGATGCAGCCACAAGGATGGTCACAAAAATCATGGCATGCAATTTACTCAGGAAATGTCACAAGGAGGAAGTCCCTGTCGGGGTCTTCACAACTACACAACAGTGTGTAGAGGGCATCACACTCAGCTGGGCCCTGTATTTGTTGAATCTATTCCTGGAAAACTGCAAGGACACATAGGATCTGGGGACATAGTTTCACTATTCATGGCTACTCATCCTCATCGCCTTGGTCTGATGGAAGGATCTTAAGTATTCATTCTTTGCCGCAAGATCCAATCCTTTCCACGTAGTGCGATACCTATCACTGGGCTGCACTCTAGACCCCAAGAACAAAAAGGTGAATGCGACCATATTCGAAAGATATTATAACGACTTGCACGAAAGTATCACCAACACTTGGAGGATTACACCAGAAGTGGTCACACAGTATCAAGGCATAGACAACTTCAAAGCGACCAGACATACAATGTGGATCCAAGCACATAAATATCCTGACAACCAATGGCTACAAATGCGCTACTGTGTCAAGGAAGAGGACATAGAAATGACCATCAAGGATTGGAACAAGGAATGTAGGATTCTAGTCCTAAATAAAAATATGACCACAGATAAGGAGGTAGAGGCAAGGTAGGAAAAAACACCTACAAAATACAAAATGGTGCCCAAGAATCCAAGGACAGGTCAGAACCAGGCACAACAAAAGAAAGGGGGTGTGTCCAAGAAAGGAACTCAGGCAGGGAAGAAGAACAACACCCAGGTGCCACATGAACAAGAGAAACAGACTAAAACAACACAGGGAACCACATCAAGTGTTGCTCAGTAGGAGAAAGGCCAGACCAAGAGGCCATTCATACAAACGGGGGGTGCACGTAAAAAGATAAGGCACACACAACACCACCATAATACACGATCACAGAGGACGACACAGACCTCATAGCTCAGATGGTCCAGGATCAAATAGTGGAGGACTTTGACGAAGATCGATGCTAAAGGGATGGGATGCAGGATGAGATGGAAGACATGAGGCATCTCCTCAAGAAAATCAGAGAAACATAGATGGCCAGCAAAGGAATAAAATCAGTCGCAACAACATCATAGATGGGAGATGAGGTTGGATCAAGCGAGCAAGATAGGATCCAGACGACAACACAATCGAGCTCGACATTTCACATCACACCCATCATGTTGTGCATGGATGAAATTGTGGGTTAGACACCCTTGAAGTATTTTTCCCAAATACAGTTGGTAATGATGCATATACCAACCAATCATTGTATAAAATACAAGTCAACATCGTGCAGGAGGTACAATCGCACACACACACAGATGTGGCATAATTGTAGGAGAAAAAGGACAACTGAGATGAGTTGGAATTGGTGCTAGAGCAGGTCAAGATCGAGACCAAAGATGATAAATACCATGCCAATAGGTTGGAGCAGGGATTGGTCATAGCCTATGAGAAAATCCCAAAGAGAGCATAGACAGAAGAGCTCACAGTGACATAGAATATTGATCAGATTGTGGAGAAAATCGATCAATACAGGAAGGAGATCGAGCACCTCTGAGAACAAATCATACCTACCACTATGCACAAGGTGAAGGAGCAGAGGAAGCAAGAAGCAATAACAAAGATAGAGGAGATGGAGCGACAAGTCCGTGTAGTGGCCGACTTGTTCAAGAAGGCAACACAACTATGGATGAAGCTGGAAGAGGATCAACAAGTCTAGCAATGGGACCAGGAAGAAGAAAGGATAAGCATGGCTATCCAGGAACTCAAGCAGAGGCATAAGAAAATGTTGATTACTAAGCATGTCAAAGGAGTGCAAGATATGAAGAAGTTGCAGGAAGAACTCATATCCGCGCAGACACAAAAGAAGGAGTGAAAAGATCAAATGGAACCTCTCCAAGAGCAGGTAGCAAAGGTCATTGCGCAGGAAGAAGACGGAAATAATAACATGGCACAAACTCAGGTGGAGTGCGTAGAGATGATCAACGATGATATTGCAGTGCAGGTATTGGACACACTCAGGGAGAATACCAAGCAGGCTCAAATGTAAGCAAAGGAACTCATAGAGAAATTCCAAGATCTCGTAGGAGAGATCGAAGAAGCACACAAGGTTTAGGTGGCTTGGGACAAGCCACATGTCATTGTTGGGGGCCTGTTGGATGCAATCCTAGCCAGAAAGAAAGGCTATTTTTGGAGGAAAAACATGCAAGGAGGAAAAGACAGCTGGAAGGAAAAGAAGCACGTGTAAGAGAAGTAGGCAAAGCATGCATGCAAGGAAGACCTAAAGATGCTAGGGTTAGTTTTTTTGTAATGCATTGTAATAGTTGGTCAGACGAGGATATAAATAAGTAGTACCTAGGTGAGATATAGAAGAGAGGCGGATAGAGAGGACACAGACACAGAGACAAAAAGAGAGAGAGTTATATAACTATATGATTCATTAAGATGGTGATCCAACGAAGGAGTGAGTGACTCAATATCGAGGGTTAGATCGCAGGTTGAGGATACTGGTGCAATCTAGTCATCCTCACAGGGATCAAGGAGCCATCATGAAAGGGGGGGGAACCAAGATTGTAACCACGTGCAGTGTGATATATTTGTAAACTATAATAAAATATCAAGAGCTAGATCTTTGTGGATGTAGCCTAGGAGGGGGTGAACCATAGTAACATTGTGTTATGTGAATGAATGCATGCATATTTATGTTTGATTAATTGATGAATGTTAGATAAATGAAGAAAATAAGTAGATCTAGTATTACACATGCATGCCTAGAATGAATGTTATAACTAGATGTTGGATTGAATGAATAAAGTTTACAACGTACAACCTCAGATCTCGCTTAATATCAGGTTTCAAGCACTTGAGTATTGTAGCCACCCATAGAGCTATCTCAGGTGAGATTGCATAGTACACTCTGTGCACTGTGTTTCCTTCTAGTTTACTAGAGGGGCCAATAGTTTTAAAGGGATTTTGTTGGGAAGCTTACTACATCTGAACCCGGTTCAATCTGTGAGGGTAAAGTGGAAGAAGAATACCCCATAAAGAGTATTCAATACTAAAAGAAGAGAAATATGAAAACCAACAGTAGAAGACATATCATTTCAAGGGTCACTGTATATAGTTGTGCACAAGATAAATTGATCTCCTCTAGGAGATGCTTTTTGTTGTTCTTGTTTCTTGTTTCGAGCATGTGACAGGTAATATCTCTGAGAAGGATCCATAATGACAGTCGGAGGAAGAAACACTATCTAGAAATAGAGTTGTACACATCCATGTACTGAAGAAGAAGAGGAGGTCAGCACATGTAGAGGGAGAATATGAATCTAAAGACTATATAACGTCAGAGGGAGTGATGGCTTCAGATGTTTTCTATGGGAAACTGGATAGTCTCATTATGACATGTTGTAGATATTAGAGAGCTACCCACCAGCCATGGATGCATGTTCTGAAGTCACTATGGATTTCCTATGATGTATATATTCGTGTGTCTGACAATCAATGATCATGAGCTCATGTGGATGGTGATAGTGTTAGAGTCTATGTCGGATATAACACCTTCCTCATTAAGAGGGAGTGTTGATATTTTATGTAATTTCTAATGTTATTCTTAAGTGTTAATGTTTCAGCATCGGGCTGACATTCTCCTAGGATTGGTCATAGTAATTTGACCAATGCAAAATGGCCTTGGCATAGTCTTCTAAGAACATAAGACTCAAAGTGTGTGGATTTCAACATCCGGAAGGACTGAAATTATTCTTGTGGAACAGATGGCAACTTGATCAGGAAGAATGGTCCTTATAGTCACAGAACACTCCATTGAGTATGTGACAACTATGAGACACCTAGTGTGTATATTGAAGAAGGGTTTATATGGATGATATCTTTCTGAATCAAGGGAAGTATACAGTAGAAATCCTGAAGAGGTTCATGATGTTGGATTGCAAGGCGATGGCTACACCTATGGTATTAAATACGAAGTTGTTTTAGGATACGAATTCAGAGACTTTGGATGTTACTTCATACAGGGAGATGGTGGATTCATTGATGAACTTGGAGAACACAAGACTAGATATATGTTTTGCTGTGAAACACCCAGAGTCAATATATGCAGTAGCCCAGGTAGGTTCATTTGGCTGCAGCAAAACATGTGATGAGGTACCTTAAGGGTACATTGGATTATGGTCTCARGTATGTGACAGAGCATGMGTTCGGTTTATATGGATATTAGGATTCACATTGAGTTGGCAGTATTCCTAATTGGAAGAGTACTTRTGCATATTTAGGATCTAGTATGGTTTCATAGAAAACCAGGAAGYAATTGTGTGTAGCACTTTCTAGGATCTAGTATGGTTTCATAGAAAACCAGGAAGCAATTGTGTGTAGCACTTAGTATAGCTGAGGCAGATTATGTGGCAACATGTGCAGCAAGTCGTGAAGCAGTGTGGCTTCAGAAATTGCTAAATATTAGACTGAATTTGACATGTAGGTAAGACCTACAAGAAGAGGATGATGAGACTTGTTCTGGAGGACAAATGATGAATTCAACAGGTTGAAGATCTAGTTGATATTCAATGCTTGAGAGGGAGCCATGAAGTCATTTCCAAAGGGAGTTGGGTATGACAGTAAGGAGCAGGAGGATCCACCAGATGCAAAAATAAATCATGTGTGGTTCTCAATATGACTGAAGTTGAGTATGTGGCCGCATGTGGAGAAAGTTGTGAAGTAGTGTGGTTTCATAAATTGTAGACTACTGGACTGGATTTGACTTGTAGGAAAGACGTACAAGAAGAGGATGATGAGACTTGTTCTAGAGGAAAAGTGATGAAGTCAATAGGTTGAAGATTCAATTGATATTCAATGATCGAGAGGGAGTTGGATGGCCAGTTCTAGAGGGATTTGGGTACTACAGTAAGGAGTAAGAGGCTCTGCCGGATGCAGGAATAAGTCATGTGTGGTTCTTAGTACAATTGAATATGAGTATTTGGTAGCATGTGCAGTAGCAGTGTGGCTTTGAGAACTCCTATCTAGGTTATTTGGTCTCAGACTAGAGGTGACTTGCATTTGGTGTGATAACCAAAGTTTCATGAAGTCATCAAAGAACCTTGTGGTCTATGACAAGTCGAAGCATATCAAGATCAGATGTTACTATATCAGGGATATGGTGCAAAAGAGAGTAGTGAGGCTCCAGTTTCGTGACTACAGAGGATCAAGTTACGGACGTGTTTACCAAGTCATTTTCAAGGATGAAGTTTGAGTTCTTCAAGGACAAGCTTGGCATGGTCCCTCTTCATAGGGAGTGTTCTCATTCAGTGTGAAAAAGGGTTGGCACTGAGACATGTGGAACTCATCTAGCATGAAAAAGGGTTGGCACTGAGACATGTGGAACTCATCTAGCATGAAAAAGGGTTGGCACTAAGTGTTCTCATCCAACATGAAAAAGGGATGGCACTAAGTGTTCTAATCCAGCATGAAAACGGGTCAGCACTAAGACATGTGGAACTCATCTAGCATGAAAAATGACTGGCATTGAGTGTTCTCATCCAACATGAAAAAGGGTTGGAATTGAGACAGGTGGAACTCATCTAGCATGAAAAATGACTGGCATTGAAACAAGTGGAGCTCATCCAGCATGAAAAACTGCTAGCACTGAGTGTTCTCATCCATCATGAAAAAGGGTTGGCACTGAGACAGGTGGAACTCATTCAACATGAAAAAGGGTTGGCACTGAGTGTTCTCATCCAGCATGAAAAATGGTTGGCACTAAGACAAGTGAAACTCATCCAACATGAAAAAGGGTTGGCACTGAGATCGAGGGTGTACATGATCAGATATTGATGCATTGCAGGATAGTGGATGTCCTGGGGACATGTTGTAATTATTTGAAAACTACCCACGAGCCTCAAATGCATTGGTTGTGAAGTCGCAAGGGTGCACATGATGAGGTACAAATGCATTCCGAGGTAATGAATGTCATGATGACATGTTGAAGCTATTTGAGAGCTACCCATAGGTAATATTCAAAGGTAATATTGACATAATGTAGAATGTCTCCCTCCTTGAGAGGGAGTGTTGATGTTTGGGCAACATCAAAAAGTCATTCTACTAGATTAATAATTAATAATATGATTATTAATTATCAAACAATATTATTAATTATAATATATTTATAATACAAAGTATAAATATATATAATAAAGTATAAAGTATATTTATATTATATGTATAATATAATATAAAGTATAAATATATTTATTACCCAAGGGACGCATCTCTTCATGAATGGTCACCATATGATCTTTATATATAGAAAACTCATCATTGTAATAATATATTCATTCATATAAAATATCATCTCTTATGAAACTCAACAAGGTAGTCAAGGAGCGGGAGCAATTTCCATCAATCCCTAGGGAAATCCACTAGGAGAGTAGATACGAGTTCATGGCGATCCTAAGTGTGTCTCCTATCAGGAAATAAAGGAGAAGGCATGGGGGAGACATTTTATAAGGTGAACTTAGGAAAATCAAGCCACATAATTTTAATGGTGAGCATAGGAAGGAGAAGAGGTCAAGGCCTAGCTGTTGGAAATGAAGAAATATTTCCATTTGCCTGATTACCCCTCACGGGTGGAAACAATAATTTCAACCTACCACTTGCAAGGAAAGGTCGCCATGTGGTTGGATTAGCTTAAGCAAGCCAAGAAAATTGATGAGAAGAGGGTCTCATGGAGACGGTTCAAAGGATATTTCCAAGAGAAATATTTGTCTAAGAATTACAAATACAATGAAAGAGTTATTTGAACTCAAGTTGGGAAGCATGGCAGTGGATGAATATGAGAAAATAGTATTTGATTTTTTGAAGTATGTGGATTTCATAAGAGATGAGAAAATTAAAATCCAAATATTTCTTAGTGGGTTACCCTCTTTTTGCAGTGACAATATACAATATGATAACCCCAAGAATTTGGAGGAGAGAAAATCATCTCTACGAGTAGAGCAGAGGGAGTCTAGTCTTCCAAAATACTTGGAATGACAAGATGAAGGGTAAGAAAGAGACAAGGAAAAAAGGATTTAAGCCACCCTTTTTCAAGAAAAAAATCCCAAGAAAATAATCAAGGACAATAAACCCAAAATAAACCCAAGACAACATATTCGTTTGGGAAAAGGCCAAGAAAACAACTTGTACAATGGTGGGGATGTGAGGGCAATAACTTATATAGGGACTTCCCTCGCAAAAGTGAAAGAATGAAGACTGTCCACAACATTTAGGAGGTTGAAATAATGGAAGACATGGGAGGAAGCATTCCAAGGATTTATGTAGGCTTGGACAACAAGAAATCAGAATATCATTTCCCAGTGATTGAGGTGGAAGGTAAGATCAATAATTAGCCTATAGCGATTTTAATTGATTATTGAGCTAGCCATAGTTACATAAAATCTAACATAATTGAAATATTTCACTTGCAAAGGAGTAGGCATAAGAAATCTTGGTTATTTTAGTTATCCATTGGGGATAAGAGAAACATCAATGAGTTGGTTAAAGATTATCCAATAGACATGAATGGACTCAACACAAAGGTAAATGTGAACATTATACCTTTAGTTTCATATGGTTGTCTAATTGGCATGGACTGGTTGGAAAAAAACTATGTTTTCCTAGACTGTTACAACAAGACAATAACATGTCTTGATGAGAAAGGAAAACAAGGAAAAATTCAAGGCATTCCAAGAGTTGTAGTTGTTAGATAAATTTAAGCGATGCAATTGAAAGAGAGTTTTGTCAAATTTTTGTAGCCCACATGGAAGAGACAATTAGATATCAAGTGGAAAGTCTTGAAGACCATCCAGTCTTGAGATATTTTGAATATTTTTTGGAGGAAATCCCAAGATTTCCACCAAAGAGAGACATCGATTTCTCTATCGATTTGGTGCCAAGAGCTTCCCTTGTGTCCAAGACGCCTTACAAAATGAGCACATCAAAATTGAAAGAGTTTCATATGCAGCTTGAAGAGATTTTGAAGAAGGGGTATATACACCTAAGTGTGTCACCTTAGGGAGCCCTAGTTCTTTTTGTGAAGAATATAGATGGAACCTTAAGGCTGTGTATTGATTTCAGACAGTTGAATAATATCACTAGAAAGAAAAATATCATTTTCTAAGGATTGATGATTTATTTGATCAACCAAAAGGTGCAAGGATATTTTCCAAGATTGACTTGAGATAAATTTGTCATCAAGTGAGGATAAAAGAAGAATATATTAGAAAAACAACAATCAAGAGGAGGTATGGGTATTATGAATTCACGGTAGTGCCATTTGGGCTATCAAATTCCCTAGTTGTTTTCATGTGTCTAATGAATGGTGTGTTCAGGGAGTACCTGGAAAAGTTTTTTATTGTCTTTTTAGATGATATTCTCATATACTCTAAGTCCAAGGAGGAGCATTAGAAGAATTTAAGAATGGTTCTAAATGTTTTAAGGGAGCATAAATTGTATGCCAAGTTGTGTAAGTGCATATTTTATCAAAAGAAGATCCACTAATTGGGGCATATTATTTCAGCAGATCATATAACAGTTGATATTGAGAAGATAGAGGTCATTAAAGGATGGCGAGTGCCAAGAAATGTGACAGAAGTTAGATAATTTATGGATCTTGTAGGTTAATACCAAATATTTATAAAGGGGTTTTCTAAAATTGCAATCCCAATCACTTCTCTGCAAAAGAAGTGAGTAAAGTTTGAATGGACTTCCAAGTGTGAAGAAATCTTTCAGCAATTGAAAAATATTTTGAAAAGTAGACCCATATTAAATATTGTAGATCCATATGAAGACTTCATGATGTGCACAAATTCATTCAAGGAAGGGCTCGGTGGATTCCTTATCCAAAAGGATCACGTGGTATGTTTTGAATCTAGAAAACTAAAAGAGCATGAGATAAATTATGCCAGACACGATGTAGAGTTAGCAACCATTATACATGCATTAAAAATGTGGAGGAATTACTTCATGGGGAGGAGGTTTGAGATAAGAACAAACCACTATGGTCTGAAATATTTATTTGGAAAACCAACAATAAATGCTAAGAAAACTATATGGTTGGAATTTCTTAGTGAGTATGACTTTGAAATTAAACATATCAAATGTGAAGAAAATTAGGTGGTTGATGCACTCAATACAAGATCTCATGAAATGCATGTTTCATCCATCAACATGTATATGACAGATTTAAAAGATAAAATTATTGAAGTAGCAAATTCATATCAACATTATTTACAAATAAAAGAAAACTTACAGCAAAGCAATTTACAACAAATGAAAAATATCGTGCTAAGGGAAATGCACAATGTGCCATATGTTGGGCACCCGGGTTATCCGAAATCCATTACAGTTGTAAGGATCCAATACTTTTGGTTGGGAATGAAGAAAGAAGTGGCTAACTACATATCATGGTGTCTAGAGTTCCATAAGGTAAAGACAGATCACATACATCCATTGAGGTTGTTGCATCCATTGTCCATTCTAGAATGGAAGTGATAAGTGGTCACAGTATATTTTATCACAAAGTTTCCCAAAACAGTGAAGCAACATGAGTCCATCATGGTGGTGGTGGAAACATTGACCAAGGAAACACATTTTATTCTTGTAAAGACAACACACAATGCATCAAACATTGCAGAGATTTACATGAAGGAAATTGCTAGACTAAATGGAGTGCATAAGGCCATAGTTTCAGAAAGGGATTCCATGTTTACATCCAATTTACACCAAGGTTGTTCAAAGGCTTTGGGACAAATATGAATCCTAGTAAAATGTATCACCTAGAGTCACATGGGAAAAAATAGAGGACCAATAGGATAATTGAAGACATGCTCAGGATGTATGTGATGGACCAACCATCAAAATGGGAAGACTATATCCACTTAATGGAGTTTTCTTATAACAATGGGTATCAAGTCTCATTAAAAATGATTCCTTATGAATCTTTGTATGGAAAGAAATATAATACACCAGTGAGTCTGGATAAGACAATAGATAGAGCTCTCATTGGGCTAGATTTGTTAAAGGGGATGAAAGAACAAATGACAAGGATCAAGCATAATTTAAAGGTTTCCCGTGACAAGGAGAAAATGTATGCAAACAAGAACACAATTTTCAGGGATTTTAAAGTGGGAGAACATGTATTTCTTAAAGTAAAAGCAAAAATAAGTTTGATAAGATTGGGTTGCTACCCAAAGTTGGTAGCAAGATATTGTGGGCCTTTTGAAATATCAGAAAAGATAGGGTTAGTTGCATACATGCTATCAATGTACTCATCCATGAGAGTTCATATTGTATTTCATGTATCATTATTAAATAAATATGTGCCTGACCCTAACCACATAATTGATTGGAATGTGATCCATGTGGAAAATGAAGGGGATTTCTGGGTTGAACCAATACGCATTCTAGACCAGAAATTCAAAATGCTTAGGAACAAAGAAATAGGGTTAGTAAAGGTTAAATGGATCTACTACATTCTTGAATATGCAACATGGGATCATGAAGAAACTATGAGGGAGGAATACCCAAAAATGTTTTGTTGGTTTTGAAGAAAATAGAAGTTGAAAATTCCAAGACTCCATTTTTGGGAAGCTAGTTTCTGGAACCACATCACAGAAATTCTTGGTCACTTGCATTGATAGCCTTGATAAAATAATGGTGCAACCTGATGGACTGAAGGAAGTGAAGGGGGCACATTCCTTGGGTCTGCAGGATGAGAAGAATGAGAGATTATGGTTGGGATTGCTATTGGAGGGTAAAAAGTGCAGAATTGTTTTATTTTTTGAATATTGTGATGTAACTTTATTTATGTATTTTGGCATGGTGATGTGCATCGAGGACGATGCACAATTGTAAGGGAGGGGGAATGTAACATCCCAATTATAATCTATAGTTTAATTAATGGTTAATGTAGATATGAATATGGTTGTGGCCCAAGCAATGTAATATGTGAAATGTATTTTCTGATTTTTAATAAATATAATGTGATACCAATGGTTGGAAATATAGAAAGAGATGGGGGATGAGTTTTACACAAGAGAATAGATTTTATAAGAGGGTTCCAAGGGGGGAATGGTTTATGGGTATTGATCCAAAACCAGTTTTTAAAATTTTACTATCATTTGGGGAAACCTCCTATTTTTTTTTTAGTGCATGATAGCCCAATCATTAAAATCATGTAAGAGGGAGGGTGTGAGAGTCACATCCCACAGTTATTGGAAAGCATGGGGAAGAAGCAATCAACATTGGGTAGAGTGAATAGTCAATTGTCTTGGGAAAATAGAGGAAATTTGTATGGGGGTTATAGGAAGTTTTTACACAATCAATTTGGATGAAAAAGTAGAGAGCAGGGAAAAAGAGCACTAGAGCATGAGGAAGAAGGTTGGGAAAATTAAGGAGCACGTTAGAGCATTTTGGCATGTATTTGGAGCTGTAAATTGAAGAACAAGGTTGTCAGGCTTGAAGAGTGAATTCTCGGGTGAGTTGCGCTATAATAATAAGAGTTGTTGTTGATTATTGGTAGTTTTCTTGACAGTTAGTCCCTTTCATCCCTAGTAGATATATTCCTGGCTACCTAAGCTAGAGAGACCATGATAAATGAATGGGATACCCGATGGACAAAGAGCAGTGGAGGGGTACATTCCTTAGGTTGGGGAAGTCAAGAGGAAGAGAGCTGGAGGTAAATTCAGGATAGTTATAGGAGAATATTAGTGGGTTGTGAGATATTTAGTTGTAAGTGAATTATTAGAGGTACCCTTGTCTTTTGGATTCATATCCCCATCTAGGGGGTGACTTGCTATTGTTATTTAGAACAATAGTTCTATGGTTTGGTGGAATGTCCTTTCCAAGCAACTGGTTGCATAAACGTTTTATAAAAGATAAGTGTTTACTTATTTCTTGATTTATTTTCTAAGTTTAATTGCTATACTTAAATATGTATATGTGAATGGTTTATTGTTGGTGTGAATGAGTTATTTGTTGCATCCTTGTTCATGTAGAATGTTGTAGATGCATTTCATTATGGCTATCCAATTAGGGTTAAAAATGTTAATTAAATCATAGTTGGTAAGCTATGGTCAATGTATCATCAAGAAGATTTTTTATTTATTTGTATGTGTATTCTGCAAGTAATGTTCCCCGATTGAACTAGGGAACGTTACAATAAACAATGTTATTATTAATGTAATATACACCGCTCGGTGCTCTATATTAAACATAAGGCACTGAACAACGGTGTGTTAAATTTAATGCCCTAGTGCGTCATTGTTATTCAAGCACCGATATCCATATCGGTGTGTTGTGTTATATAGCGCACCTATTAAGGGTTGTCATACAAAATGACATGCGATTCCATTTCACATATGAAATGCATAACGCTATGTGGTCAATTCTATAGAACACGTTGCTTTAATAGAATTTTTAATGATAAACCAAGAATTTGTCTTTGTTATATGAAAATCACCAATACTCTATGTTCCTTGGAGCATCAAACGCTTTTTAGCAGTGTGTTTTATTTTAAGACACACCAATAACAGGTGTGTTTTAAAATACCCATCGCAATGATAAATTTTAAAAATATTTTTCCTGGCACAACTCAGTTAACAAAATTGGTGAATTTTGTTGAATTTAATGCACCTATGCTCCATTTTTATCTTTGTATGTGTTATAACTAGTGCATTTGTATTATAATGCATCAGTAATGGGGCATCCC
This sequence comes from Picea engelmannii, assembly GCA_009831015.1. Classification (NCBI taxonomy): domain Eukaryota; kingdom Viridiplantae; phylum Streptophyta; class Pinopsida; order Pinales; family Pinaceae; genus Picea; species Picea engelmannii. The sequence continues at coordinate 45,871 of ML789055.1, read as the reverse complement.
ATAAAACAAACCAATATGGTATATTATTATGTATTTTTCTTGTTGTCTTGCAGTACATAACACTGGTGTGTTGTATGTATTTGATGCATAACTGAGCAAAAAATATGTATCAAAAACTGGGCAGTGTGTTTGATTAATAGAACACACTGGTGCATTTATCTCAATTAGTGCATTGTCGAGTATCTTAGCGGTGCTTACCATTAGACGTATTGTGTTGCTAATTTATGCAAATTTGGCTCGGTGTCATGCTCTTTACAACATCGGTGCATTGTTTGGACTTAGGGGCACTGATAGGTTAAATTTTTTTATTGCAACTTAAGTGGTGTGGCGTGTTAACATAAACTCACTAGTGCTACCATGTTATTGTAGCACTCGAGTTTTCTTTAAAAGTGTGGTTTTTTATTGAGAGCACCAGTAATGGGCCATCCATTAACACACCCTACTATGCCATGTTTCTCAATATTTTCTCGGTTGGGTTCTTTCAATGGCACCGATGCATTTGGTTAACATAAATGCACCGCCACCCCAAATTTTATGGAATGTAAACTTAGCGGTGCACTTTTTCTAATTGAATGCACTGGTGTGGTAGAGTTTCCAAAGCACCGACATGATGTTTAGCGGTGCGTCTTCTAGTATAACACACCAGTGATTTTGTTGGCCCTGTGGGAACCACTCTGTTATATTTCATTATTGCAAATTAAACAGTGCAATGTGTTACTATGAATGCCCCAATGTTATCATGTTATTGAAACATTGTCATTGTGTTTAAAAGTGCTTTGTGAAGTGTATAGCATTGGTTATAGGGTGTCAAAGGAAACACCCCGCTATGAAAAATCAGTCAATATTCGTCTCGGTGTGGTTTTGTTAATAACACCAATGCATTTGTTTAAAATGGTTGCATCATTGAGTTAAATTTTCTGAGGTGTAATATGAGCAATGCACTTTGTTAAATGGAATGCACCAGTTCTTTTTTGTTCGAAAAGCATGGGCATGTTGTTTAGAAGGTGTTGTATTTTATAATGCACCAGGTGCGGGGTGTTTCAAATGACACTTAGTTTAAGTACCATTAGATTAGACACACTAGTTGTGGTGCTTAATATTAAGTTATCACAAGACGCACTGCACTGAGGTGAGCCAAATCATATAAGCGCACCACACAGAACCGATTTTTTTTTGAAAAAAGTCCCAAATTTATAGCTAAATTCAAATTTTAATCGAATGAAAATGAAAATGGGAAGGTAATAAAAAATTTACATGGAAACTTATGTCCATAGGAGGCATGGTTCCATTGTTGAGAGGAAATGAAAATTAGTGGTAATTTCCAAAATTTGTGTGTAATCTACCTGTGGAGCTATCCAACTTACCAAGGAGCACCAAAAACATGGAGTCTTTGAAAATAGAGTGAGAATCGGTGCTTTCTTGAGAGTTTGCAAGAATGGGATGAAGATTCATAATGAAAATCAGTTTGGAAATATTTTTTGATTTATCCTGTCACGATGCACCCAAAGAAAGTTATACACATTGGCTCGTAATATTCAATGTCACCAGTGCCCTTTGATCGGTGCTTGTTATTTTTGTTATAACTTATGATGGTGTGTTTGAAAATCTAAGCATTGATGCATTATGTGTTAGGTGCACACTAGTGGGTATGTACCTTAAAGGTGCACGGATAAAAAAACCTCTAGTCACCCGCCTCTACTAACAACCTTTGCTATGAAAAGTGATTGTGCGTTTTAACATTTAAGCATCGAAGCAGTATGTTTTAGGTGCAGACTGGTGTGTATGTACTTGAAAGGAGAATCAGTAAAAAATCCTCTACAAAAACCTCAATATGTCTTCCTCCGCTAACAACCTCTTCTATAAATTGCTAAGGGATAAATTTTTTGGGAAGGTTTCATAAATTTAACATCCGCTAGAAGGTGTTCTCCTTGTAGTCAATTATGGTGAGATAGGCCATGTTTCAATATTTTGTACCAAGCCATGCACTCTTTGTGGGTACTACTATAGTACCGAGTATGTCATGGAGGATTGTCCCAACTTGTTGAAGAAGTGGGAAGATAAGAAGGAACATTGCAACATGGTCACTATAAAGACGTGTGATAACCAAAAGAAGGATGAGGAAGTTGATGTGTGATTGATAACCCAAGGTGGAGCCAATAAGGTAATGGAATTAGAGTGTGGAGAAATGTTGGGTTGGAGAACAGAAGGGAAGATCAGAAAAGTGGTGCATGCTCCTCCTAAGTTTGATGCTACATAGTAAAAGTAGATTTTGTGCGATGTGCAAAGGGATCTAGAAGAAAAGAGAGCACATGCATAAATTTAGAATATGAGGCAAAGGTCACTAGAGGAAGATATGGTGTGCAAGGAAGCACAATGTGCCACACAAATATCGCTAAAGGAAGCTAGGGTGCGTGAGGAAGTATAGCACACCACACAAAGATCACTAGAGAAATCCTGAGCCTGTGAGGAATTGCAGTGTGCAACATAGAAGTCTTTGGAGGAAGCTCATGTGCAAGAAGAGATATTGTGCATGACAYAGAGGTCACGGGAAGAATCTCGTAGTTAGGAAGAAGTGAGAAGGTTCAAACAAAAGGAAATAGAGTATCATGTGAGCAAAKATTTGAGGCACATGGTGTGAGAAAAAGCACTACGTGACATTGGTCATGAATATCAAGAAGAAGATCAAGTAAGTAACTTCTTTCATTATTTTTTGAAGTTGTTAATTGATCATGATGGTGCACRAAAGTTGGTAGGCATGTTAACAATCTGCATGAGGGAATAAGGAACAATTATCACCATATTCACCCCACTACTAGAAATGTATGTGTGTCAAGTCCACAATTAGAAGCACATAGGAAGAGAGTTAAAAATGATAGTTGAACTCATAAGCTATGATATGGATGGATTCATGTTGGATCCGGCATCCGATGTGAACATCATGCCAAAGAAATCATGGGAATTCATGGGTATATCGAACTTGGTATGATCCCCCATCCAACTCGAGCTGGATAATCAGTTCATAATCTATCTTATAGGCTGGCTAGAACATGTTGAAATGAAAATTGAAGGAGTGAAGACTAAGGAATATTTTGAGGTGATTGAGATCATGGATGACTCAAATACCTACCCTTCCATACTTGGTATTGATTTGGAATTTGACAATAATTCCATGTTGAATTTGAAGAAAAGATAAATGTCTTTTGAGATGGACACTTTGCGCGTGATCGCACCATTAGATTTGAATGAAGGTGACATACACAATGAACCTGTGAATGAGGATGCACAAATTTCCATTATTGATAACATTTATGAAATCACAAGGCACTGGGAGGATTAGATTAATACCATGGAATATGGTGATATGATCTAGAGAATTGTGATATCATATGATATTGATTCATAAGATGCTATGGACAGATGGCAGAATAAGCTATATGAGGTATCCATCAGGAGATGTGCATGGATTGTGAAAGAAGTATGATGGATTGGTTTTGAATTATGTGATGCACCAAGATTCAATGGAACATGTGATGCACCAATATTCAATGGAACAAGTCATGTGGATACATTCTTAGCACAAATGGATAAATTGGTTCTAGAGGATCAAAGGGTACATGGCATGGGCGCAGTAATCCAAGGAACACCTGCATTCTTATGGGTGACACACTGCAGGACCATATAAGACTGGGCATAGGTGGCCGAGTACATAAAGGTCATATTCCATCCCATATATGACTTTGAACTAGATAACATATATAAGGGTACTGAATACCCCCAAGAGCATATTTTCTACTATTAATAGAACTGGAAAACCAAGGACATCCCTCACACACAATGGTTCCATATGCTGTACACACAATGGGCATGGTCCCTGGAAGCTAGTACATTTAGGAGGAGACAAGGAAGAAAATAGTGGACCAGGGAAGTGTAAGTGCATGTTTATGCATGACTTTCAATTTCACATCCGAATCCCTTGTACAAAAAGAGTCTCTCCTACGAATCAAATATTTCATCTTTCAGTGTCATCCAAAGGAGGTCACGCCAAAGAATTTCTATGCCTATCATAATCCCATGGAAAAAATGAAAGAGGAGGTACATGGTTGGAAAGTTGAAATTGATGATATTAACTAAGATGACCCAAGGGGCATACAAATCAAAGAAACCAAGGGTGAGTGCACGGTGGAAGGGAAGGTGTCTGAGATGGATGCACTAGACTATGGTTGACTGATTAAGACAAATAAACATAATATTAGAATTAAAGAAGCACCAAATATGGTCAGTGTCGAGTATTATTAGGAAAAGTATATTATGACCTAGGTGGTATATTTGCTAAAAGAATATGATGATATATTTCCCTGGAGCTTCTCGGAAATGAAGGGAATAAATTTCAAAGACTTTATTCATAAGTTTTTGGAGGTTTTCCTAGATGACTAGAAATTGTTCATCCTATTAAAAGAGCACATACAATCCCTTCAATTGATTTTGGACATATGTCATCGGCTTCAAATTTCCTTAAATATGAAAATGTGCATCTTTTGCACACCATTTGGGACTCTACTTGGGCATGTGGTATGCAAGGAAGGATTGTTGGTAGACCAAGCCAAAATTGTTGCGATATTGGACATGGTGGCCCCCACTTTTGTCAGGGAGCTACGTGCCACCTTGGGTCACACAAGGTATTATAGATAGTTTATTCAATGTTATGCACAGATTGGTGCACCACTAGAGAAACTACTACGTAAGGATACAAAGTACCTCTAGACACAGGATTTCTAGGAATCATTGGATAAATTGAAGGAGAAGTTGGTCATTGCATAGATCTTGTTCTTTCCAAATTGATTTAATATTTTCCATGTTCATGTTAATGCCTCCTCCATTGCACTAGGAACAATCCTCGCACAGCCTGACGATGGGAATATTTATCATCCATTTTACTTTTCCAGTCACAAGGTCTCTGATTTCGAGAAGAATTACACAACAATGGAGCATGAGGGTCTAGATATGGTTTATGTCTTGTAGAAGTTTTGGAACTATTTTCTTGGCACCCCCTTAAATTTCTTTACTGATCATTTAGTGCTCAAATATTTGTTCAACAAGCTAATGTTGGGGGGGGGGGGATATGTCGATGGATTTTTCTCTTCCAAGAGTTTGAATTTGAAATAGTTGTCAAGCCGGGAAAAGATAATGCAGGACTGGACCACCTGTCAAGGATCGAGTTTGGGGAAGCAAGTCGTAGCTTAGATGATGAACTCCCAAATGAAAAACTCTTTTAGGTAGAGGTATCTCCCAATCAAATTGCCAATATCATTGAAGTTATCACCAACAAACAAGCGTTGGCTAAGTATACACCGAGACAAGATTTCCAATTGGTGACCCATAGTATTGAATATCAGTTAATTGTTGGACAACTATACAAGCTCGGGGAAGATGGTATTTTGTGAAGGTATGTGTTAAACCACGAACGAGACCCGATATTGTATGAATTTCATGAAGGAATTGTAGGTAGTCATAATGCTAGAAAAGATACATCACATAAGGTGTTGCATGGGGGATTATGGTGGTCATCGATTTTTATAGATTCCAAATAATTTTGTAAACAGTGTGACATCTGTCATTGGATCCGAAAGCCCTGTCATAAAGATGAATTTCCTTTATTTCCAATTATAGAATTAGAGCCACTCGACAAGTGGGACATCGAATTTGTGGGAACAATTAGTTCTCTGGCACTCTGGACAGGTGTGTGCTACATTATCATGTCCATAGAATATTTGACACAATGGTCAAAAGTGGCACCTTTCAAGGATTGTATTGGATAAACAACTACATGCTTCATATTTGAGAATGTGATTACTATGTTTGGGTGCCCAAAAGTGTTGATGAGTGATCAAGGAATGCACTTTTTGAATGATACTATATGCGAGCTCACTCAAGAATTCATTATCCATCATCAAAAGAGCACCCCCTATCATCCACAAGCTAATGGTACAATTGAAGAATTTAATAAGACTTTAGAACATGCCCTAAAAAAAGTTTGTAAAGTGTAGTGTGATGATTGGGATCATCATAATCTAGCAGTACTATGGTGATCTAGGTGGATCTTGGTGGTCATCCACCTTTTCCACTGAATCAACGTTTTCGAGCCTATGGTTTTGATAAACCATGATATTCACCCTTTTTATGGGGAATGTGATGTAATTCCATCTTCATTTTTTAATTACAAACATCATGTAATTATTTCCTAGTGGTGTTATGTACATTCCTACAATATAGCGTTAATGCACCATATCCCATTAGAACTATGTAGTTAAGAATGCTTGAGTTAGAGTAGTACTAGGATGGATGGCCTCCCAGGAAGACCTAATGTTTTACATGCCTATGAAATTTTGTAAACTTAGACCAATTTATCCCACATGCATCATGAGAATTATTCTCCTCTCACTCTCTCATATATAATTGAGGTGAAGGAGGTCATTTAATCATGCAATGGAGTGTGATGTAAAGCTTGTTGTGAATGAAGCATAGCCAACATCTCCTTCTCTTCAAAGATAATCTACCCCATTCTGTCTGTCTATGTTCTATAGTGTTTTTATATTTTATTCATTAATAGAAGTTGGGTTTCATTGTATTTTTGTGTTTCTGCTACATTTTCCTTTATATCTCATTTCCTTCTTATCATAATCCATATCAGTGGTATTAGAGAAGTCTACTCCTTGTCGTTTCATAGTGCATGTCCCCAACAAGTTTAGGGTGTAGAGAGTTGATTCTTGAGATAGTTTTTCTTGAGGACAACCACTCTCTCCAACCCAAGCAACCTCCCATGGTATAAGAAAAGAGATATGACAGAGCATGAGATCCTTTCAAGACATTGATAGAGGAATCCCTCGTGTGATAGAGGAACATGATTATGGACAAATTTGCTTAGATCCTTCGACAACTACCGATGGTGGACGAGGCATCTTTGAAAAGAAACCATTTATGAGGTGTGACACCCTTCAAAGTACAAGTCAATTTTGATATCCCCTTATTTGAAGGACAAATAGATGCAGATGCTCTAGAAAAATGGTTGAATCTGCTAGAATATTATTACTCTATTAAAACAAAATTTCAAACAATGAAAATATCACCTTCACACTCCTTAAATCCCTTTCCCATGTTAGATCTTGGTGGGAAGGTTACTAGGAGAGGTACATCACAGATGAATCTAAACCATTCAGGAGAGGACCCATGACGGTACAACCCCCTTCCCTCCTGGGGATTCTGTGACCTCTCGGTCTTGGATATTCAACTCCTGAACTGAATTGGTTCCTCGGGCCTCCAACAGAACCTGAACGATTGATTCACACATAGGTCCCCTTCATGTCGCTTGCAAGTTCAGACTAATTGCAACTATGCTCTTTGGTGCATGGAAACATTGATTGTGAGTACTAGTATCACGCTAGACTCTTCTTCCTATGTGATCGCGGGATATAACCTCGAGGCAACTCCTTTGCCACTTCGGGCTCTGGTGATATTGCAACATCCTCCTTGTTTCCTCCTGAAACACCTTTCTCTGAATCCATGGGTCTCTACCACGTGTCTTCCTCAGATCTGATGGTCCAGTTGTACTTCGGGTTTCACGACTTCGTGAAAGTTAACTTACTCCACACTTACTTCCTCCATGCCTCTAACTCTTGGATTCTCTAATTCCCTTCCATGCATCTCCTCGCATCCAACGGTTAAGATTTCCTCGTGACTTCGGTGATCCCACCTTTCAACACTTTGAAGTATCCCGAACTCTGAAATGTCGAAACACCTCTCGGTCAAATTCCATGCAACTCTTACCCAGATCTGATGGTCTGGAATAATCCCAGTCCTTCCTGGATAGATATTAATTTTTTTATTTTGGGGAAACCTCAAAGGAATCCTCCCTTTGCAAGATTTTCGCCACTCTTCCCCTTGAGCTTGTTCTCTTCTTGAACTTTTGCCTCCTTAGAATACTTATTTCGACACTTAGTCAGATCTCACTCTGCAAACTCTTTGGAATAGGTCTTCCTCCACAACTTGGATTCTTTGTGGACAAATTTCGCTTATCCTTATGAACTTCTGAGTCAAAAGGATTTGTCGCGCACTCCTTGCAGACGGACTTCCTTCAAGCTATTTCTCTAGAACTTTCTAATTCGAAATGGACTCTGTTGCGCACACCTTGCGGATGCTATGCACACTTTGCACATATAAGTTTCGCATTATCTCTTCTAAGCTTGCAAGTTGAAACAAACTCTGTCAATGCACACCTTGCAGACACTATGCACACTTGCACTTGCTCGTAGAAGAGAAAAAATTCAAACTTATTTAAAACTTCACAGATTCATACATTCAACCATGTAAATTCATTCGTAAACACAAGAACAAGAAATAATAGAGAATTGTAAATAAACAGAAAGGCTTCCATTCATTCATTCAGATAGATGCAACAATACCATATATTTGGGATGATATTCCTCGGTTATATTCATTCAATCTAAAATATACATGTGTTCATATAATGCTCTCGGTAGCTCTCCACTATCGACTATCAACAACCTTTCAACCAACTCTATTGGGAAACAATACAAAGATTTATACAAGAGGGGCTCTTCGAGCTCTTCCCTCCAACTATTCTAGAGCTATCCTATCGAATTAAAAGCTAGCAACTACTAGAATTTATTACATTAAATATTTGTGACAAACAGGTTAGATCGAACACATCAAATATGTACTACACTCAGCTTCATTAAAATAAATTTCATTCTTCGATGACCCTTTTGATATCATCCACCTCAAACATTAAAGATGTTCTTTAACTACAATTCTTTCCAAAATATTTGCGTGATACACTTTCTTCAAAATTTAAAATTCTCCAAAATACGCGCTAGTGCGCCTAACTGTCCTCCACTCGTGCTTTGTTGGTGATGCTCCTGCATCAACCCACTTGGGTGGCCTTTGTAGATACTCTCAAGAAGGAATTATACCTTGTTGGAAACTATGATGACTAGTACATGATATGGATGATTCTACGTAAGAAAAGAGACAAGATGACGTCAAAGTACATTGACATATTTCATACCTTGCACTCAAAGCTAGGTATCAAAGACTTCAAGCAACACCTAGTTTTGAAGTATTGTAGTGGTATACACACATACATTGAAAAAAATATGGAATTCATGGACATATCCTCACTAGGAGTTTCTTATCGATATGTAGTCAAAATTGAGCAGAAATTCAAGCAATGGAGTAAGTGGGAGTTTGGGTTTGCAAATATGCCACAACAAAAGCATGGCAAAGGAATCCCTAACTCACAGAATGAAGGAAAAATCAAGGAGAGTAAATATCAAGAAAATTAGTCCAATAAATAAGGTAATAAGGGTAATGGGAAGTCTAAGGAATACACTAGAAAGTGGTGTGAGTTCCACAAAATCCCCTGGCACAACACTGATTAATCTACCTTGAAACATTCATTGGTATTTGAGCTCAAAGAAAAAGAATCAAAACCTAACTTGGACTTTGATTCAGAGCACAATAAAGGGAAATAGATCATCGATGCATAACCCATTGCTACCATCACGCCCACAACAACACAATTAGAAGAACCAGAGGAGACTAAGGAGGGGGAGAACCTCTTCCACTCACAGATGTGGGTAAAGGGGACCCCACTACATTTCATTGTTGAAAATGAGAGTCAAAATAACCTGATAATATCAGCTAAGGTTATCAATATATTGAAGCTGCCATTGATGCCACACCCCCAACCATACACCATCAAATGTTTGATTCAAGGAAAAGACATATGTGTCATCCAACAATGGCGTTTGTCCTACATCATCAATCCCTTCAAGGATGAGGTCAATGTGTGATGTTTCCCCACTTGAAGTCTATGGTGTTATTTTAGGAAAACCATATATGTGGAAATTTCACGCTATCTATGAGTCTCAACCCCGCAGTGTCATTTTTACTCCGGGAGTTCACTCTACATGGTACCAGAGATAGCTCTGACTACTTCCACCTCATTAATATCGAAAAAATAGTGCCACAAATTGATCTCTCAGTCTAAAATTTTTTCCTTCTTCACGATCGAGTTAGAAGGTGAACATAAGGTCACTATGACCACTACATCCTCAGCCCAAGACCTTTATATCCAATAGAATCATGTAGAAAAGATTGCATAGGAGCATGAAGATATTTATGCTTCACCTATGGGGGTGCCTCTGCACTACCACATCCTACATTCCATTGAATTGGTGCCTAGTTCTCCCTTACCCAATGGTCCAATTTATATATGCTCCCTTCCATAGAATGAGAGTATTCCATATTTTCAACATATCTCTATTGGTCATGACCCTTTTCAGGTTTGCTTGGGGTTCCAACCATTATCCCCCATTGATATAGCTCTTCTTGTTTCATCTTCACTGACAGAGTTCTCCCACACTCAGAACAAGGTAGGTTGTGTAACCAAATATGTTGAATGGATCCAACACCCCCACTAACATGTTCATGATATCCTTCCACAGGCCAAGTACAAGTAGGCTAGCTACTTCAGCAAGGCAAGTAGCTCACCAAGATTCAAATTTAGCAAAAATTTCCCCATATCCTCATGGTACTTGACGCAATGGGGAACATTGCTTTCTAAGTGTTGGGTATGTGTTATAGTATTTGCATGAGTAGTAGTGTCTACATTGCATCGGGCGCACAAGGGGGTTTGACGGGGGTGCTAGGTCCTCCCTTGGGGGGTGTAGGGGGGAAACAAACTTGAGATTTTTTTTTCCTTGGGAAACATGTCGCATTTTTTCCTCGTTTTTCGTGTTGCCTCAATTTTTGTGTCCATTGTTGGGCGGTTTTTCAGCACATGTTTTTGCTGGTGATGGTTTTCTATTTCCGGTTAAGGAATTAGGGTTGTTGACTCATCCAGGTCATAGGGTTAGGTTTTTAGATGTCGTTGGCTCCTATATGTATATTGTATTGTAAACAATGTATCACTATGAATGAATATAGAATATGTTGGTTTTCCCGGTTTGGGTTTCCAAGGGAAAAATATATGTGTAATGTTTGTATTTTCCATTGTATCTTTTATGTTCTTTTACTGAAAATATGTTTGCAGTAAATATTGTACAAGGTTAAAATATACATTTGGGATCAGATCCAAGTTGGCTTCAAGGGGATGCCTTTGTGGTCAAGGGTTTGGCTTGGGACTGTGATAAGACTTGTTACAGTAGAAGATCTATGGTATTGATTTTTCAAGTGAAAAGAAATGGTGAGAAATTCGAAAATGGAGATCTAGAAGTTTAATGGGAAAATTTTTGAGTTGTGGAAGCTCAATATGGAATATCTATTGGTGGACAAAGATTAGTGGATTGTGGTAGATCCAGGTACTGCACCTACAACAACTTCAACAGATGAATGGAAAAAGTTGGATCGAAAGGCGAAGAGCACAATCTGATTGTGTCTCTCAGATTCATTATTACTGAATGTGTCAAAGGAAGCTACAACCAAGGATTTATGGGATAAGTTGGGGAAGTTGTTATTAGTATAAGTCCCTAGTAAAAAAACTATTCCTGAGAAAGAATTTGTATAACCTGAGGATGAGATATGGAGACTCAGTGGCAAATAATTTGAATGCCTTCAATACTATGGTAAGTCAGTTAGTATCTGTTGAGATGACAATTTCAGATGAAGATACGTGTATCAATTCACTATCTTCTTTACCAGATTCGTGGGATAGTCTGGTTGTGGCCATAGGTAGTAATACAACTACCTTGAATTTTGATGAAGTTGTCTCATCCTTGTTGTCAGAGGAGATGAGACGAAAGAATATGGAAGGACAGAGAACAGACACATTATTTTCAAGAGGATGCTCCTAGGGAATAAATAGATCTAAGTTCTCAAGTGGGAGATCTAAGTCTAAGGGTGAATCTAAATATCCTGAAAAGTTTGTAAAGGTATGTTGGATATGTGGAAAAGAAGGGCACTACGACAAGCAGTGTAGATCCAAAGTTGAGAAAAATAAGGGATCTGAAGAATATCCTTCTACAGAAGAAAATACCTCCAAGGAAGAAGGAGGGGATGTGTAATTGGATTCTTCAAGCACACATACATATCATGAGGCATGGTTGGTTGACTCATGCGCATACTTTCATATGACTCCCCACAGGGAGTGGTTCTATGAATATGAAAGGTATGACAGAGGTAATGTTTTCCTAGGTGACGGCTCGACAACTAAAATCATAGGTCAAGGAAAATTCAAGTTGAGGCTCATAGATGGAAGGATTTGAACACTACTTGGTGTTCTGCACATCCCAAGATTGGCTATAAATTTGATTTCTGTAAGAAAATGGACGATGTAGTGGTAAAAACAATATTTGAAAAGGAAACCTGCAGGATGGTTTGAGGAGAAATGGTGTTGTTGAAGGGAGTTCGGATTGGAACTATGTATAAGCTACAAGGAAGCACTATTAGTGATGGGTGTAATATTTCTATTGTTCCTGATATTGAAGTTGAAGAAGAAAGAACTCCCACCATGTCTGGATAAAAGGTTATGATGTGGCATCAAAGACTAGGGCATATTGGAGAGAAGGGTCTTCGACTACTACATGGTAAAGGCATGGTTGAAGGTATGTCTAAATTCTCTCTAGATTTTGATTTATGTGATTTTTTTTTATATGGGAAGCATAATTGGGTAAGATTCCCCTTTGGTGCAACAAGGGCAGAAGGAACTTTACAGCTAGTTCACAATGATGCTTTTGGACTTGTGTCGGTCCCATCATTGGGAAAATCTGTGTACTATGTCTCATTTATAGATGACTTCTTGAGGAATACTTGGATATATTTCCTCAGGAAGAAATCTGAAGTCTTTGATAAGTTTAAAGAGTTTAAGGCTCTTGTTGATAATCAAATAGAGAAAATAATTAAGGTGTTGAGGATAGATAATGGTGAATATTTCTACGGGAATGAATTTGAATAATTTTGTAATAAGTGCAGTATAGAAAGGCAAACAACTACTCCATATACACCTCATCATAATTGAGTTTCAGAAAGGATGAACAAGACGTTGATGGAAAAAGCAATGTGCATGCTCAGTGGTGCAGGGTTAGGGAAAGAATTTTGGGCAGAGACAGTGGGTACTGCATGTTACCTGGTCAACAGATCACCCTCATAAATGCTAGATGACAAGACTCCACAAGAGGTATGGACTGGTAAGAAACCTTCTCTCACACATCTCAAGTTATTTGGTTTCTATGCATATGTTCATGTTCCAAAGGAAAACATGAGTAAGCTAGATAAGAAGGTTGAAAAGTGTATCTTTATTGGATATAAAGATGGTCTTAAAGGTTATAAGATTTGGAATCCAGAAACTAAGAAAGTAGTGTATAACCGAGATGTAATATTTAGAGAAATGAAGGATGTTGATTTAAAGGATGATGAATCAGACTCTACAAAAGAACATGAATCATAAGAAGAAGATCCTCATACTCCAATATTGAGGAGATCGGTTCGAGAAAGAAGGCTATCGAAAAGGTATACTCCATCTGATTCCATTCAAATTTGTCTTTGTCTATTACTGATGATGATCCTAGAACTATCAGGGAGGTAGTGGATTCAGATGATGGAAATCTTTGGGAAAATGCCATGGAAAAAGAAATGGCAACCTTGGATAAGAATGAGGTTTGGGATCTGGTGTAGTTGCTAACTGGAAGAAATCCCATTGGCAACAAATGGGTATTTAAAAAGAAGTTGAATGTAGAAGGAAAAGTGGAGAAATACAAATCTCGGTTAGTAGTAAAGGGTTATTCCCAGGTTGAGGGAATTATTTTGGTAAGATTTTTTCTCCTGCTGCCAAGTTAACCTCTATCAGATTTTTGTTATCTGTTGCTGCTGCATTTGATTTTGAAGTAGAATAGATGGATCTAAAGACAACATTCCTACATGGGGATCTGGAAGAAGAAATCTATATGAAGCACCCATAAGGATTTGTAGTGAAGGGAAAAAAGGAGTTGGTATGCAAGTTGAAAAAGTCCCTGTATGGTTTTAAAAAATCACCAAGGATGTGGTATCCAAAATTTGATACTTATATGTTGGGACTTGGTTTCACAAGAAGAAAAGAGGATCATTGTGTGTATTTTAAATTAATTGGTGATGATTTGATTTATTTGGTCTTGTATGTGGATGAGATGTCGCTAATAGGAAAGAACAAGGAGATTATCCAAGATGTGAAAACTCAGTTGTCCTCTAAATTTGACATGAAGGATCTCAACGCTTCAAATTTCATTTTGGGAATGGAAATTAAAAGAGATCGAAAAAAGAGGAAACTCTAGTTAAATTAGAGAAAATATGTCGAGACAATATTGCAGAGGTTTAAAATACAAGAATGTAAACCGATCAAGGTTCCTATTCTTGTTGGTGTAAAGTTATCTGCGGATCAGTGTCCCAAGACACAGGAAGAGGAGGAGGACATGTCTCATGTTCCACATGTGAGTGAAATTGGAAGTTTGATGTATGCAATGGTTTGTATTAGACTGGGAATTTCACATGCAATGGGAGTTTTGAGCAGGTATGTGTCAAAACCAGGGAAGGAACATTGGACAACAATAAAAAGGGTTTTCATTTATTTGCGTGGCACTGCTAGCTATGGATTGTGCTACCAAGGAGGACCTGTATTGGACAGAGTGTTGGATATACATGGATTTGTGGATGCATACTGGGTTGGATATCTAGATAGTAGGATATCTACAAGTGGGTATGTGTTTAACCTGTTTGGAGGAGCAATAAGTTGGATGAGTAAAAGACAGGTTGTAGTGGAACTTTCAACTACAAAATTTGAATACATAGCAGCCACTCATGCAAGTAAAGAAGCAGTGTGGTTAAAAATATTGTTTTTAGGTATTGGGTTGGTACAACAAGCTGTAAGGGTAGATTGTTACAGTCAGAGTGCTATTTTTTTGGCGAAGAACCTGACTTATCATTCAAAGACAAAGGATATTGATATTCAATATCACTTTGTGAGAGACATGGTTGAAGAAAAGAAAGTGTTGTTGATGAAGGTGGACACTTTGAAGAATGTTGTAGATTCATTAACAAAATCTGTGAGCACTAAGAAATGGGCATTGCTTTCCTAGACTGTTGACTATGTAACCCTGTAACCCCCTATATGCAAAGAAAACAACAAGTGGGAGAATTTTGGGTATGTGTTATAGTCTTTGCACGAGTAATAGTGTCTACGTTGTGTCAGGCACGTAGGGGGGTTTGAGGGGGTGCAGGGGGGCAGTGCCCCCGAGAAAAAATAAATCCTCGAGAAACATGTCACATTTTTAACTCCTTTTTTGTGTTGCCTCAATTTTTGTGTTCATTGTTCGACAGTTTTTCGACACATGGTTTTTTTGCCGATGGTTTTCTATTTCCGGTTAAGGAATTAGGGTTGTTGACTAATCCAGGTCATTGTGCTAGGGTTTTGGATGTTGATGGATCTTATATGTATATTGTATTATAAACAATGTATCACTATTAATGAATATAGAATATGTTGGTTTTCCCTGTTTGGGTTTCCAAGGGAAAAATATCTGTGTAATGTTTGTATTTTCCATTGTGTGTTTTTTGTTCTTTTACTGAAAATATGTTTGCAGTAAATATTGTAAAAGGTTAAAATCTACACTAAGGGGGTTTGAATGATCCAGGTGGATCTCGGTGGCCATCCAACTTTTCCACCGAATCAACATTTTCGAGCCTCTAGTTTTGTTAAACCATGATATTCACCCTTTTGATGGTGAATGTAATGTAATGCCATCTCCATTTGTTAATTACAAACATCGTGTAATTATTTACTAGTGGTCTTATGTACATGCCTACATCATAGCGTTAATGCAATGGATCCTATTATAACTCTGTTGTTAAGTGTGCTCCGACTAGAGTAGTACTGGGATGGGTGATCGCCCAAGAAATCCTATTGTTTTACATGCCTATGGAATTTTGTAAACTTAGACCAATTTATCCCACATGCATCATGGGAGTTATTCTCCTCTCACTCTCTCATATATAATTGAGGTGAAGGATTTCCTTTAAGAATGCAATGGAGTGTGATGTAAATCTTTTTGTGAATGAAGCGTAGCCAACATATCCTTCTCTCCAGAGATAATCTACCCCATTATGCCAGTTTGTGTTCTACAATGTTTTTCTATTTTATTCATTAATAAAAGTTGGGTTTCACTGTATTTATGTGTTTCTGCTATATTTTCCTTTGTATTCATTTCCTTCTGAGCTTGTTTCGAATGAAGCATAGCCAACATCTCCTTATCTTTCGTTATAAGCTACCCCATTATGCCAATTTGTGTTCTACAATGTTTTTCTATTTTATTCATTAATAGAAGTTGGGTTTCACTATATTTTTGTGTTTCTACTATATTTTATTTTGTATCTCATTTCCTTCTCAGCATAATCTGAATCATATGGGAATATAGAACAACTTGTAAGTGGTTGAAAAAGCATACCCCTTTCAGTTGGTCTACAGAAAGGAGGTTGGCATACCACTAGATTTTAGTGTTTTGAGTCTGCACGTTGCCATAGCCATCGAGATATCTAATGAAAAATCACTTCAGTAGTGGTTAGATGAGCTCATGGATTTGGAATAGGATCGTCTTATGGAAATATTCATCTAAGTGGTCAAGAAGCAGAGACATAAAGCATGGCACGACTGCAATATCTTCCACAAAATTTTGTAGTCGGGTTCTTTGGTGTTGTTATATGATAGAAAATTATTCAAACACATTGGCAATTTACGTATGCATTGGTTGGGTTCATTTTGTCTAATCTACATCAATAAGTTAGAGCAACAAATTTGACCACATTACAGGGTCATTCACTCAAGGGAATTGTCAATGGCAGTTGGTTGAAGGTGTATTATGGCCTGCAAGGGTCGAACATAACTTGAAGGCATCAATCAAGGAAGAAGTTAATGTAGCCTAGGCATAGTGTAGCATAGGAAGTAGATAGATACGTACACAATCGACATAATTCAACTTTTTAGCATCACAGGACACATTCCAGTCTCACTAGTGGATTGGATAGGTTGAAAGACCCACAAATTCCCAAGATTTACATTCACATGTGAATTTATTAGCATCGTACAAAGTTATATATCTTATAGGGGACTCACATGGGAACGACACGAGCTACATGTTGCTACACAACACTTAAGGGTCAAGAATTTTGATTCATCCAAATCATACAAGGTCTAAGTACGCAACTAGTTACGATGCCACATTCCAAAAGGCACATCATCGGTACAACAGATCGTTACCATTATCAACAACCTCATGGGAATCAACAATGAGTCAATATTTCTCTTTTGGTGTTCAACCTCATCTGGCCACTCGCAATTTCTCAACACATTTTCCCATCCATCGCCCTCACTATTTATACACCCTTCCAACCTTATTTCTATTGGAGGGATCCTTCGAGCCTTTGAATATCAAGTCCCCATTAGTTGGTGGTTGAGAAATTATAGTAGTGATTTAACCAATAACACTAGTAATGGATTGAAATCTAGTTCCCCAACGACGTTTCTGAGTCATGTCCATTTCTAGTAGACACTTGGTTTTCTGTAGCTCTCATCCCACACAAGTATCTGAGGATCCAATGGTTTATTTCTCGTAGTGATTGATGCTTCACATACAACTACTAAGAAGGGACCCTAGCCTCTTATTCACCAACAATATATAGTCAATCATCAAACAGTTTATTTAACCATGATTCATAGCTATGGTACTACACCAACTCTCTTAGCCAATATTTAATGAGATTTTCATCATGGATGATCACCCCTCTTGAGACAAGCAACCCAATTTTTTAGGTTCCCCCTGCACCGGTCAAATAAATCCACATCTTTCTTCCTATACATCTAGTTGAATGAGACAAGGGGATGATGACGGTCTAAAGATATGGAGTCTTCACTCGAGGCCCCCTCCTCATAGGTAACAAAGTAACTTGGACAAGTTCTAGCTATACGGCTTTTCCAGATTCAAGCTCTGATTTATGGAATGCAGGCTGCAAAATATCTCTCACTCACCCATATAGAAATAGCTTGGGAACAAAGAGTTCTAGAGCTTGAACAAATGAAGCCCAAATATATCTCTTACCTTAGGAAATTATCGACTCATTCCAAGACCTGTGTCAGGCTACAAATACAAATTAGATAGATTATTTTCTCTTACTCAAACCCGACTGCAACCAAAATATAATTTGATGCTTTGGTCATACAATAATGATGATTTTCTCTTTCTCAAGTAGCACATGGATGTATTGTTGAGTCTGCCTTGGTGCAATATCAATTCCACCTAGAAGTCCCACTAGGAAATATGTCATTGTCTTAAGGACGATCCAAGTAATAATGTTGGGGACCTTTTGGCACCGAAAATTTTAGGTAGGTTGTGTGCATGCACATATCATCCATGCGCACACATTATTTTTGCGTCCACATCATCAGTTGCATGATAGATGGAATAAGGCATGCATGCCAATCAAAGTTATATATTGCACACTAAAGACAAAAAATATACTGCATGCACAATTGGTCAGAATAATATATTTAGGGATCTTCTCAAATAATGAAACCAAATAGCACAAGAGATAGTGGGGTAGGTGATGGATGAGTTGGAAAGTTCGTTAGGGTTTCCACGCTCCAAGGGGGTTACGCGGGATGCATGCAGATGATAAAAGCATGCAAAATTGGTGATCACTAGAGTGAGTCGAGTAGAGAAGAGAGATATAGCATGCCAGATCATAAAGGAGAAGGAAAAATAGAGTCTGTCAGAGGTCGGAGCAGAGAAAGGGAGAGTCGGTCCAAAGTTCAAAGGAGTCATGTTCCAAGTTTTCGGTAATATTTTTGTAAGCGTCTAGAAAAATCATGTTTATATTATGTAATGGAGTCAGTATAATAGAGGGTAGATTCTTAACAAAGAGAAAATAAGAACATTGTAATGCATGAATCATAGAATGGATTAGAACATACAGTGTTATTTCTTTTGCAATGTGGATATATTGATGTATGCATTTTGTTGTTTAATGGAGATAATAAAAAGTTGCAGTTCTCTATGTCAATTGATGTGTCTATTATGAGTTTAATGGATGATGGTGTTAATGGTTTTTTTATTAGTCTATTAATGGAATACTATTGAATGTATGAATCTTGTCCTGAGTTGTTTCCTTTTATGCTTTATCCCTTCACCTCTGACATAAGACCATATGGTCTCTATGATTCTCATGGTGTCTCGGGTGAGACCTTGTTCGGTCCTTGACTGAAGATTGATATGTCGATGCCTTGGGGATTTTTTGGTAAACCCTAGATGAACCCTGGGTCATCAAACCCCAAATTTTAGGAAGGATGTGTTTAAGTGAGCCAACAAAATCTTCATTTTTTCTTGCATTTGTTTTAAGTTCTACAAGCTTTAATTCGTGGTTGGTTGATCTATCATGAGATTGGCTCTATTTTTCTAATGTCTAACCCTCCAAAACTCTATTCCACACCTATTTATCATAGCCTCCTTTCCCCATTCAAATTCTTCTCATCCATGATGAAAAAAGAATTCAAACTCAACTTATCTTCCTAGTTCCAAGAATGTAGGAAAGATGGCTTGCTAGATATTAGGAGTTGTGTCTTAGATTGAGGAATTTGTTTCCTCCACTCCACTTAAATCCTTTTTGATTTTAAATTCAAATATGAAATAGGTGAGGGTTGAAGGTAGCATAGGTAAAAAAATATTAGGCACAAACATTAGACCCCCTCACCTTTCCCCTCTTGTTATATCATAGCCCCTATAGGCACTCAAGCTCAACTAATCTTGATCTTATTCTTTATTAATTGCAAAATAAAAAGAGATACAATATTCATATAGTCATGATATATATGTCCCATGGATTTAGAGTATAAACTTTATAAATTTTCCATTCAAAGTATTTAAGTATTTATTTATAAATAATTCTAGAAGTAAAAATTGGGATATTACACACATGTTATAGAGTGAACATTATAATGCACACGCGTTCTAGAGTGTGTGAGATCTCTTAACACAATGGACCAAAACATGATGTGGCACATACCTTTAATCAAGGTATTTAGACATTAGGGATAAAGAAGGTGTGGGGGGCTTAGGGACAATTGGGGCATAAGGGACTAACATTGAATGTGGTTTGAGGCATATGGTAGTGACTAGGGAACTAGGATGAAGGTGTAAGAGATGTGGGGCCCTAGGGAATATGAATTGGAATAAGAAGGTTATATATTAGGTGTAGAGGGGGCTAGGAGTCAG